>JAJOZX010002130.1:330000-452500 GCA_023014485.1 Bathynomus jamesi | reverse complement strand
TATATAATATATATATATAGAGAGAGAGAGAGAGAGAGAGAGAGAGAGAGAGAGAGAGAGAGAGAGAGAGAGAGAGTTACAATGTGAAGTATCAAATATCTTCGAACCGCTCAGAGAAGTTTGTGACCCCTTCAAGGGAAAATGTCGAATAGCTTCACATTTCATATGAATTTATTTTGGAATTTATAAAAGTATATAAAATTTCCAAAGGAGTCTTGATTGTTATAAGTTAAAAAAAATTCAACGATTTTTACTTGATACATCTTGTATCTTACTTGATACATAAATTCTAGGAAAATAAAGAATTTGTATATTTCCACAAAGACAGGCCAAAGTTATGACCTAGACAAAATTGACCTTTTTTCACCGAATACACCCCTCGTAGAAACTTAAATTCTTAGTAATTTAAAATCATGTAATATAACAAACATTTTGTGCATATTTAGACACAATGTGTCTGAGTACTCCGATCATGTTAATTTTATATTTTGTTCGTGTGTTTTTCCCTAACTGGGTTTCTTGTTCACAGGGACCTATTTGTCCCTATGGTCGTTATTGGCAACTTTGATCAGGCTTCACTAAATCTTTGTCGAGTTAGGACGTGCACTCTCCGTTCTAGTTGCTCTTATGAAGGAGCTCTCCTGAATGTAACAGACAGTATAACAAGTGAACCACAGGATAAACGCGCCAAATCAAGTAAAACTACAAACCATTTTCATGGACAAAAGCATACGTTGTGCCTGCTCAGTTACAATACAATACCCAATGATAAGGTGAAGCTATTTAATATGACCAAACCCAACCCAGTCGATATTTTTGAGAAGGTGCGCAACTTCAAATTAAATTAGTAACTGACATCATAAGGCAGAGTGAGCTATACATGGAACAGAAAAACATCCCATTTTTCACTGACTCTGATGAGCTGAAAGCCTTTTTGGGAATTAATTTTGTTATGGGATATCATCGCTTACCCTCAGTAAGAGACTATTGGTCACCACAGACAGATTGCCATGTTCGATATAGAGTATATCTAGTATTATGCCAAGAAACAGATTTGAACAAATTAGAACAGCTCTACACTTTGCCAATAACGATGAGATACCTCCTAGAAATTATCCAATGTATGACGTGCATTCAAAATAAGACTAATAATAAATCATTTCAATGAAAGTTTCCAAGCAGCAAAAGAACCATCTAAGCAACAGTCGATTGATGGACATATGATCATATTCAAAGGTCACAATGCTATGAAACAGCATATCAAAACAAAGCCAATAAAATAGGGTTTCAAAATGTGGTGCTGATGCGACTCCCAAACAGGCTATTTGTATGAGTTTGATATTTACACAGGTAAAAAGCTTTATCCAGATAGGGGACTTGGAGGAGTTGTGCTTACTAAGTCCATAGAAGGCTTAGGGTGTGAAGTTTACATTGATAATTTTTTAACAGCCCTATGTTACAGAGACAGGTTCTTGAAAAAAAGGTGTACTCGTGTGGTACTGTGCAATCGAATAGAAAGCATATGCCCAGAACCTTCAGGCCAGACAAGGACATGAAAAGAGGTGATATTGATTACATGACAGCAAATCGAGTGAGTTGTGTAAAATGGATGGACAGTAGGTCAGTGTTGATGGTTTCAAATTTTCTTTCTCCATCAGAAACAGTTTTCGTAAAGCGCAGAAAAACAGGGACATCAGAAAAAATCGACGTTTCTTGTCCTAAGATGGTTGAGATGTACAATAAGTTTATGGGTGGTGTAGATGTAATGGACCAAAAAAAGCTATCATACCAACATAACAGGAAATCCCGCACAAAATTCTATCTTCGCTTCTTTTTTGATTTCCTAGATATTGCTGTCAACAATGCTTGCTATGTTTATAATGCATTAGTAAGCGAAACTAATACAACAACTATATGACGGACGAAAGCCACTTGAATACAAAGAGGTTATAGCACGAGGGCTAATTGGAAAATACACAAATCGGTCAAGAGCAACACCAATTTCTGTGACAAGTCATTCAACCATAGGCACAGCACTAGTACCGGTACACATAATGAAAAAGTCAAATGTAAGAAAGAGGTGTATTCACTGTGCGAAATTTAAAATAGAAAATAAAACTTTCAATGTCTGCATCATTTGTGGCGTTCATCTTTGCTTTACATCAACTCGAAATTGTTTTGCAAAACATCATAACAAATAAATAAAAAACCAATCCTGCTTATATATGTTTATATTCACATTGTTTATATTCACATTGTTGTAGTTAAGTAATTGAATATTAGTGGTTTTTAGCGATTTAGAAGTTTTCATAGCGTGCCGGCTTAATTTAATTTAAACTTTTGACGGTTATAAACTAATTTTAACTGCGCAATGTCGTCGCAGAATGCGTCGTGTGTTAGGTGTAGGGTAAACCGGTGGCATTCGGATTTTAAAGATTATAACAGCGGTCCTATGGCGATTACCGAGAGATCAGTTTGTTTTTTTGCGAGTTAAGGGAGGAAATAGTTGACATAAAAAGCAGTGTACGTGAGGTAACGGAAAGACTTGCAACGCTTGATGAGGGCAGGGGTAGGGATACGGTTGACGAAAGCCGAACCAATACTAACGTTGAAGACGTTAGTAATTTGAAGGGTGAGGTGCGTAACCTAGTTTCTAGTTTAGGTAGCTTATCGGGAAGGTTAGATAGAGTTGAGGAAGGGGTTAAGGTTGGTCCGAGATTAGTAGATAGGGAGGGATTTAAAGAAGTTAAGGGTGGAGCTAGGACGCGTACGTTAGGTGATAGGAATCCCCCCCCCCCTATAGAGGTTTTCAACCCTTTCGCCATTTGGAAAGGGACGTGAATGAGGGGGAAACTATTTTAATTGAGGACTCTTTAGCGCGCCACATGGACACAGAGTTCGTTGAACGGCATCCAACAAGAGGAGGACGGTTTGTCTCCCAGGGCCAGGGTTGACAGAGTTAGAGACGAAGTGGACAGGATTGACGATGCCTCCCGTCACTCGATGTTGGTGACGATGGTGGGGGCAACGACTCGTATAGGCCCGATACGAGAGTGCCTGACCTTTTGGAGAGATATAGGGGGTTAATTAGGTCCCTGAAGGCGAGGTCAGATAGGTCTTTAGTTCTAGGTATTACCCCTAGGCACGGTTTGGGTCTTAGGATTACGTCTAAAACGATAATTTTTAATACTAAATTACAAGAGATTTGTGCTAAGGAAAATGTACCCTTCGTAAAGCTGTGGTCCGAATTCAGTGATCCTAGCCTTTTTATAAAAGATAGGGTGCATTTTAATGAAATAGGTAATGCTAGGCTAGTTAGGTTAATTGACGAAAACGTACGAAAGCTGTATAGGTCGAAGCCTTCTTTAAACGTTGTGGGTCCGGGGAACGCGGGCCCGACATGAAAAATAGTTTAAAACGCCGGCCCATGGTAAAAAATAACTTAAACGTCTTTTATTGTAACGCGTGTAGTATTAGAAATAAATTAAACGAATTTAAGGCGATAATTTATTCCGGCAACTACGATATAGTTGCTATCACTAAAACGCGGTTAAATACCGTGACTCGGGACTTGTTGGGGGAACTTGATATACCGGGTTTTAAACTCTTTACTAATGATAGGTTACATAGGATTGGTGGTGGCGTTTTGCTGTACATTCGTAATTCCCTTAGGGCTATCGAGGTTAAGGTAGATTTTCCGGCAGCAATTAAGCGTTGAAGTTAGGGCGCGTAGTATTAGTTTTAATTTTGTTGTTGTTTGTAGACCTCCCGATCAAACCCTCGATACAGATATTAGATTTTACTCACTTCTTGGTAACTTTATTTACAATCGGAATAGTGTAGATGTCGGAGACTTTAACTGCCCTAATGTTAATTACGAGACTTTTACTGGAAATGAGGAGGGTTTGAGATTGATTGAGTTCATGGAAGATAATTTTTTACGACAGATGGTTACCGAATCAACGCGCGGTGACAATATTTTAGATTTGGTGATGACGAACGGAGAAAATATAGTCGAAGGTTTAGAAGTAGGCGAGAGTTTAGGATGTAGTGATCATCAAATTCTTAGGTTTAAGTTATTGATAGAAAACACTAAGGATAGTAACGGAATAGAAGTTCCTGATTTTCGTAGGGCTAATTTTGATAGTTTTGCGGATAGGATGAGAGTAGTGGACTGGGATAACTTATTTATGGGTAATGACACAAATTTGCATTGGGAGGCGTTTAAAGAAAGTTTTATGAATATTGAAAGGGAGTTTATTCCTCGTAGACCCAAGCGTGCTAGAATTCATGGTAGGCCCAAGTGGTGGACTAGGGAAATAGGCGACTTCATAAACGAGCGTAACAGAGCGTATGAACTTAATAAGCGCAATGACACGACAGCTAACTTTAATGGATATATCGAGCTTAGACGTCAGGTTAAAAGATCAGTTAGGAATGCTAAACGTAATTTTGAGATACTTACTGTATAGCTGCAGATAGTAAACATAATCCAAAAAAGTTTTTTGAATACATCAATAATCGTAAGCCGATAAAATATAACATAGGCCCTCTAGTGGATGTTAACGGCGTTTTGGCTTCTGACGCTAGGCGATGGCGAGTATTTTCAATAACTTTTTTGCGACAGTTTTTACCGTAGAAGACGTAAATAATGTTCCCGACGTGGACGATATCGTTCCATTGAGTAGCGAGACTATTTTGGATGAAATAACTGTTTACGAGGGTGAGATTGCGCATTATATCGATAGGCTAAAAGTTAGCAAGGCTCCAGGCCCTGACGCTTTTTATCCCAAACATTTTAAAGATTTGAAAGACATTATTGTAGGCCCCTTAACGAAGATTTTTAATCAGTCACTCGAAACGGGGATTATTCCTGAAGACTTCAAATTAGTTAACGTCACGACCATTTTCAAAAAAGGCGACCGCACAGTAGCTAGCAATTATAGGCCCATTAGCTTAACGTCAATTGTCGGTAAACTATTGGAATCCGTCGTTAGGGATCGTATCATCGATCACTTAGAAAGTCGAGATTTGATTAATAGTAGTCAGCATGGGTTTCGACGCCAGAGATCTTGTTTAATTTGTTAGAATTTTATAACGAAATAGTGCGCGAATACGATAGGCATAGAGCGGCTGACTTTATTTATTTAGATTTTAAAAAGGCGTTCGATACAGTTCCGCAAAGAAGATTAATTGCGATGGTTAAAGCGCACGGTATACGCGGTCAGGTAGCTAAATGGTTAGAGGAAAGGCTTCGTGCTAGGAGACAGAGGGTCGTTGTTAATGGTAGTGAATCGGGGTGGTTGGATGTAGGTAACGGTGTCACACAGGGTTCAGTGTTAGGCCCATTGCTATTCGTAATTTACATTAACGACATAGATGTAGGATTGACTAGTAACGTGTGAAAATTCGCGGACGATACTTTTTGTTATTGTTTATATTTTTTTTCTTCTCTCCTTAATTGCATGTCTGTAACTCTATTTCATGTCTGTAACTCTTTATTGCATGTCTGTAGTTTGCATGGTATGATAGTGTTTGAGTTAAGAATGTTGTAATCCGTTCTTATTTTACTTCTTTTCATTTTTCACGCCTTTCCAGCTTAGTGGGCCGCATCCTCTACCTCCCTATGGAGTAGAGGACCGTTCTGCAATCTTTCCTATTCTCTCCGACTATTTTTCCGATTTGTCGGCAGTGGCCGGCGGATGATGATGGTGAGCCTTTTTTATCTTTTTCTGAATGAATGTTAACCCACGAGTGATAGGTGTTGCTACTTACTTAACCCCTTATTCTCTTCTCTTAACCCCCTACTCTTTCCTTTCTCTCGGGCTAACCTTAGAGTGGATCTTTGGGTGTTTGTTAGCCATAGCTTCTGTAGATCTGTATATATATATATATATATATATATATATATATATATATATATATATATATATATATACATACTGCATATATGTACATACAGTATGTATATATACAGGGGTTAGACAAAATAATATGAACACCCGCCGATTTCACCGGTTATCTTTACGGACTGCTCAGACACAAAGTAAACGGTCAAATGACTGGCAAACCTATTTAAATGCGTAACAGAGAGTGTATACGTCATGTTATAACCCTCACGTTGATTTTACAGATCTGAGTGAATTATGAATTAGCAGTTATGAAAGACCTGTCAGACTTCCAAAGAGGGCAAATTGTCGGAGCGCGGATGGCTGGTGCATCGGTGACGAAAACCGCTCAGATGTTCAATGTATCCAGAGGAACTGTCTCTATGGTCATATCTGCATACCAAAACCATGGAAAGACAAGCACCGACAAATGCAATAGTGGACGCAAGAAGAAGCTGTGATCGAGACCGCCGGGTGCTAAAGCGCATTGTGACAAAGAACCATAAGACCACAGCTCCAAAAGTGACTGCAGAGCTTAACCAGCATCTTGCAAGCCCGGTATCGACCAGAACTGTACGTCGCGAGCTCCATGGAGCTGGATACCATGGGAGGGCTGCAATTGCCAAACCCTTCCTTTCGCACATCAACATTGAGCGGCGCAGAAAATGGTGTAATGACCATAAGAATTGGTCAATGGACCGGTGGAAGAATGTAGTCTACTCCGACGAATCCTCCTTTACGCTATTTCCATGTTCCGGTCGAGTTTACGTCTGGAGACAGCCTAAAGATGCTTATGACCCCGACTGCCTGACCCCAACCGTTAAGCATGGAGGTGGATCTGTGATGGTTTGGGCAGCAATATCGTGGAATACTCTTGGCCCAGCTGTAGTACTGCATGGTAGGGTTAACGCCCAGGTCTATCTGTCAATATTGGCTGACCAGGTCCATCCCATGGTCCAAACGCTGTTTCCCAATGGCGGCGCCGTCTTCCAGGATGATAATGCACCAATCCACACCGCTGGGGTCGTTAAAAACTGGTTTGAAGAGCATGTTAGTGAAGTAGAACGCTTGGATTGGCCTCCACAATCCCCGGATCTTAACATTATCGAGCATCTGTGGTGTCAGTTGGAGCACAGGTCAGAAGCCGATTCCCACCGCCGGCGTCTTTGGAGGAACTGGAGCAGAGTTTGCTCGAAGAATGGCTCAGGATTCCTCTAGCCACTGTCCAAAAGCTGTATGAATCAATTCCCCGACGCATTGCAGCTGTTATTGCCGCTAAAGGAGGACAAACTCCATATTAAGAATAAAAACCGCCATTTATCAAGGTGTTCATATTATCTTGTCCAACCCCTGTATATATATATATATATATATATATATATATTGTTATACGAGTACTATAGATAGCGTACTTGCTCACATGCCCCAAGCACAAGAATATAAATATTTAGTTATTCTAATAAAGCGGTAGATCAAAACTGTTTTATTTTGTCGACTACCATTAAGGACCATCGGGACACATTTGTCCCACAAAATATCTGATAATCTATTGAACGTACAAGTCAATGGATAGCAAATTCGTTTCTAGCACATCCGAATTACCAGAAATAACTCTCTTTTGCAAATAAATCTCCCCTCAAAACCATGTGGTTCTCAAAGGGTTAAAAAGACTAATTGTAGCCACTGCGGCAGTCTCCATCTTCATATAAATCGGGTAAACTGTAAAGTTGTTGTGACTGACTCATGATGAGTGTGTTTATTCACTGGTGAAAATAACTGCTGTGAGTTCCAGCTGAAAATACTCACTTTTATATGTGGTACGACACTCCATTTGTACCCAGAGATTAGAATGCTAATCACAAGCTCGCTGACTTCCTGATTGGACATACAGTCGGTGCTGCTTAGCCTTTTCTACGATAATCAACTCAGCGCATGCATAGAACGAGAGAGAGAGAGAGAGAGAGAGAGAGAGAGAGAGAGAGAGAGAGAGAGAGATGTATATATATATATATATATATATATATATATATATATATATATGGGAATGAACTCAAATGGTTCCCTGAGTTTTTTATGATACACACAGACAGTGCATGGAACAAGGAACTCTTCTGGGATAATTAAATCTACTAT
The DNA here is from genome assembly GCA_023014485.1 of Bathynomus jamesi. Classification (NCBI taxonomy): domain Eukaryota; kingdom Metazoa; phylum Arthropoda; class Malacostraca; order Isopoda; family Cirolanidae; genus Bathynomus; species Bathynomus jamesi. Next base: position 444,479 of record JAJOZX010002130.1, on the reverse strand, counting down.
AGTCCGAATAAGTAATGGTAAATGACAAATACCATAGTTTTTCTTTTTCATGATGCAAGCCCGACGTGGGCAACGGGTCTCTCCCAAAGAGGTCCCATAAATATAGCTTCCCTCACCAGCTATCTGCAAAGCAGACAGGATCCAGCTTTGGGACCCTAGATCCATGTCCCAAAGCTGGATCCTGTCTGCTTTGCAGATAGCTGGTGAGGGAAGCTATATTTCTGGGACCTCTTTGCGAGAGACCCGTTGCCCACGTCGGGCTTGCATCGTGAAAAAGAAAAACTATGGTATTTGTCATTTACCATTACTTATTCGGACTATAGTGGATTTAATTATCGCAGAAGAGTTCCTTGTTCCATGCACGGTCTGTGTGTATCATAAAAAACTCAGGGAACCATTCCGAGTTCATTCCCATCATGAAACGGACATGTTATGTGCCTTGAAAAGTGGACGCTCAATTCTGCCAGTTGAGGTTTAAGTTTTGGTTTTGGCTAAAAATATAATAGTTACCCCTTTTTCTTTGATTTATTCAATCCGACGTGAATGCAACGAGTCTTTTACTTATATTGAGGTTCTAAATGTAGTGGGGCTAGGCTGCTTTAAACCCTACATCCATGTCCCAAAGCTGGATCGTGTCTGCTTTGCAGATAGCTGGTGAGGGAAGCTATATTTATGGGACCTCTTTGCGAGAGACCCGTTGCCCACGTCGGGCTTGCATCATGAAAAAGAAAAACTATGGTATTTGTCATCTACCATTACTTATTCGGACTATAGTGGATTTAATTATCCCAGAAGAGTTCCTTGTTCCATGCACGGTCTGTGTGTATCATATATATATATATTCTTCGCTCAACTTGTGTATTTCTTATGCTATTATTATTTTTTATTATATATAGATACCTTACCTTACCTTATGTTGTTTCGTGCGTTGGTCTCTCTTCACACGGAGGTCAAACTGTGGCCCCGCCTCTAGGTCTGGCTTGGTGGAGGAGCGAGTTGCTTTCTTGTGCTCTCCATCGTACATATCCAGGCACGGCCGGCTCATCCGGTATCGTCCTGAGCGAGGCATCCAGTCTTCTCTTGAAGACTTCAACTTTGAACCCCGTTACGTTTCTGAGGTCCTTTGGAAGCTGGTTGAAAAGACATGGCCCCCTGACAACCAAGCTATTTTCCTTCAGAGTTGAGGAGGTCCCTTGTCGGGCTCTTAATTTAGGAACACTACACATTCTGCCTTTCCTATTTTCCAGTTTTGTTTGAATGGTAATTGGGTTTAGTTTTAGGTTTGGTACCAGTTTTTCGATCATTTTCCATATGTAGATTATGGTGTACCTCTCTCTTCTTTCCAGGGAGTACAGATTTAGTTTACGTAGTCTTTCCCAGTAGTTGAGTTCTTTGCAGCCATTAATCTTGGCTGTGAAATGCCTTTGCGTTTCTTCTAGTTTATTAGTTTCTTACTTTATATATGGGGATGTCAAAACTGAGAAGTATTCAAGTTTTGGTATAATCAGTGTTTTTAGCAGGGGAATCATTACTGTCCTGTCCCTTCTCTTGAACGTTCTTAATACCTGTCCGGCGACTCTTTTTGCTTTATTTATCGCTACCTGATTTTGTGTTTCGAATTTCGCATCATCTGTCATTATTATCCCGAGATCGATCGCTTTCGTGCTTCTCTGAATTTCCCGTCTATCTGGAGCATAATATGCACTCTGTTTAAATTCTTCTGTTCTACCATATTTCAAGAGCTGAAATTTCTTGGTATTAAATGACATGTTGTCTTCTGACCATTTGTATATTTTGTTTGTGTCCCTCTGCAAGGCCTCCACGTCATGTACATCGCTGATTTTTCTGCTTATCTTTGTATCGTCTGCAAAGGATGTTACGATACTGTTGCTGTTTACTCCGCTGTCCATGTCTGTAGCATGATAATGAACACGAGTGGAGCCAGTACTGTCTCTTGTGGTACTGAGCTGCGTACTTCCGATTATGATGATGATATACCTTGAATTTTGACGACCTGCAGACGTTCTCTGAGGAAGTTGTAGATCCATTTTCCCACTTTGCGTATTATTCCCATATATTTCATTTTATGTGCTATTATACCATCGTCACATTTATCGAAAGCTTTAGCAAAATCTGTGTATATAACATCATAGTTGTCATTGCCTTCCAATGCATCTAGGATATTGTTGTAGTGCTCTATTATTTGTGATAATGTGATAGGCATGATCTACCTGATCGGAATCCATGGTGATTTTCGTTGAGTCTTTCCCGTGTCTCCAGGAAATTATTTATTTTCTCTCTAACTATTCTTTCAAATACTTTGGTGAGGTGGGACGTCAATGACACTGGTCTATAGTTCTTTGCTTGAGATCTGTCCCCTCCTTTATATATAGGGACAATGTTTGCTCTTTCCAAGATGCTCGGTATTTCCCCAGTGTCTAGGGATCTTCTCCATATCCAATATAAAGGTGTAACTATTTCATTTTTACAGTTTTTAATCAATAACACTGGTATGCATATGAAATTGTTTTGTCTGCTGTGAGGGTTTTTTCAACTCATATTATATAATTCGACCATGCTGAATTCCAAAATGACATTGGTTTTCCTCAATCAGGTCAGGTTGTTTCTCTATTGGCCATTTATTATAAATCCAATTTTATCCCCAAATTTATTGATTTTTTTAGCTTAAACACTGTAGATACGAGTAATATTATAAGAACACTCGTGAAAAATGAAAACATTGTGTGAATAAATACTTTTATTCATACAATGAATATGGAAAAAAGTTTATTGAAGAAGGAATGAAGTTTTTTTGGCTTTCCGTCTGTGTTTTTCTTCGGGCACGTCTCGCTTCAAACACCAGCAATAGTCCGCCAGCATATTGATATCCCAGTTTCCCTGGTACCTCTCTTCCATTATTTTGATATCTTGGTGGAATCGATCACCCTGTTCCTCACTATAATCCCCGCAATTTTCAGGAAAATAGTCCAAGTGGGACCACAAAAAGTGCATTTTTATGGACATGCGCGACCGATGAGCTTTGAAAGCTTCCATCAAGTTTTCGACAACGGACTCGTATTCTGGACTTCTACGCTTGCCAAGAAAATCAGTGACAACTGATCTGAATGCCTGCCAGGCATTCTTCTCAGTTGGAGTCATTGCGTTTTCGAACTGAGTATCCTTGATCAAAGTTCGAATTTGAGGACCATCAAAAACCCCAGCATTTAGTTTAGCATCAGATATATGAGGAAATTTACTCTCGAGATATCGGAATGCTGAACCCTCCTTATTCATTGATTTGATGAAATTTTTCATCAAGCCCAGCTTAATATGAAGTGGTGGGAGCAAAATTTTTGTTGGTGGTACAAGGGGCACTGAAACGACATTATGCGACCCAGGTTCAAAATTCTCTCTGGATGCCCATTCACGCTGTGCATAGTGCTTCTCATCCGCTCGGCTATCCCATTTGCAGAGGAAACATGGGTATTTCGTGTATCCCCCTTGCATTCCCAATACAAATGCCACAATCTGAAAAAAAAAGAAAATATTTAAAGAATTTAGAGAATTTGTTCTATCAGATAAAAAAATCTATGCATTGGACTGTATCACTTCTGTGGGGAAGTTAAGTGTTCTTATACGCTCTCAAATAACCTTTGGAAAAACAACATAGTCAATAGCAGTAGCCGAGCGGATGAGAAGCACTATGCACAGCGTGAATGGGCATCCAGAGAGAATTTTGAACCTGGGTCGCATAATGTCGTTTGAGTGCCCCTTGTACCACCAACAAAAATTTTGTTCCCACCACTTCATATTAAGCTGGGCTTGATGAAAAATTTCATCAAATCAATGAATAAGGAGGGTTCAGCATTCCGATATCTCGAGAGTAAATTTCCTCATATATCTGATGCTAAACTATGTAAATGCTGGGGTTTTTGATGGTCCTCAAATTCGAACTTTGATCAAGGATACTCAGTTCGAAAACGCAATGACTCCAACTGAGAAGAATGCCTGGCAGGCATTCAGATCAGTTGTCACTGATTTTCTTGGCAAGCGTAGAAGTCCAGAATACGAGTCCGTTGTCGAAAACTTGATGGAAGCTTTCAAAGGTCATGGGTCGCGCATGTCCATAAGAATGCACTTTTTGTGGTCCCACTTGGACTATTTTCCTGAAAATTGCGGGGATTATAGTGAGGAACAGGGTGAACAATTTCACCAAGATATCAAAATAATGGAAGAGAGGTACCAGGGAAACTGGGATATCAATATGCTGGCGGACTATTGCTGGTGTTTGAAGCGAGACGTGCCCGAAGAAAAACACAGACGGAAAGCCAAAAAAACTTCATTCCTTCCTCAATAAACTTTTTTCCATATTCATTGTATGAATAAAAGTATTTATTCACACAATGTTTTCATTTTTCACGAGTGTTCTTATAATATTACTCGTATCTACAGTGTTTAAGCTAAAAAAATCAATAAATTTGGGGATAAAATTGGACTTATAATAAATGGCCAATAGAGAAAAAACCTGACCTGATTGAGGAAAACCAATGTCATTTTCGAATTCAGCATGGTCGAATTATATAATAGAGTTAAAATAACCCTCACAGCAGACAAAAAAATTTCATATGCATACCAGTGTAATTACTGTCACTTGTGTGTCCTTTGAGCACTTGGAGTCTGATTTCTTTAGGTCCACTTTTTTACACTGGTCTAAGTTCACCGTGTGCATACACTTTTAAATCATACGCGATTGTCTTATCAAACGTTAAGAGAACAAAAATTTAGAGAAATGAACTTCAATGAACTATTGGACAAAGTACTTCGGTGAAATTGATACGAATTCTGCAAGGTTATATTGTCGTTTTGAGAACCTCTTTTTTTTTTTTAGAACTTTGGAATTGACTAAACTCTATAACTTGGAAGGTATGAAATTTCAAAGGTTTTGTGTGGACATTGCTCAAGTTTCTGGATGTACGCGTTGGTGGCTAATTGCCTCCGACATCAATCATTCCACGTCTCGAGCGTCTTTCAATAATTTAGTACGTAGTGCATGAATGCACGGGTATAGCCTAAACGGGTATAGGGGGTACGTGTGGTAGTAGCACTTGAACTGGAAAATATGGTATGGTTTAAAAATAATTTGTAAATGGGATAAACCGACGTTATGATTACTGTTCTTCGTTTCGTGTATTCGGTCTTTTTTTTTTGGAGTGAAATCAAAGTGGCAGATGGCTCCAGTTTCGATTTCCAAACCTTCTGGTTAGAAAGAACAGAATCGAATGAACGTTGTCCCGTAGAGCGATGCAGAGATGCAACACTCTCTTTGGTGGGAAGAGAAAAGAGTGGCAAATTTCTTCCGAATTCGTCAAGGTCATAAACCGAGCTTGCATTTGTCGTTCATCTGTGACGATCTCGTCACAGACCTCTTCCCCCGGAAAATGTCCCTCATCGAGAACTTCCCTCGTGATTTCTGGGACAGTCTCTGATATCACCGCAAAACGTTATAATGAACATAATATCCCTCTAATGCGTCCAACCATTCGTCCACGTATGGGGGTACCATGTTGCCCATTCGCCCACGTAAAAATTGGAACTTTAGGGGTATTACTCGTTCGATAATCACATTTATCCACTTTTCTTCGAAAACAACGAAAGAAAAAATGGACTTCCAAACGAGGAAGGCGAAGCGAAACCAAAAAAACTTATCCCTAATCTAATATCGTATATACAACAGAATTTAAGCAGAAAAACTTAAGCTTAAGATTAGCTATTTTTGGTTTAAACAAACAATAAAATCATTCCAACGAAGATGCAAAACTTGCCCGTCGATTTCGATACATTTTTTTCGAAATGTACGAATCCATTTTAATTTAAACCAAAAAAGCACATAAAAACAACTATTTGCGCTCCAACGCAAAATTCCACTTAAAAAACAAAATTGAAAAGTTCGCTCATCGACGCGAAAAGACCAAGAGAAAAAAGGAAAGCAATCCTTTTTACTAAATCTAAATGCGCCGCACCGCGCCAAATCTGCACGCGCGTGAAACGAGCCAAACACACAAACACACGCACGAACTATACAGTATATACACAAATTAGGTAAAATTAATTTCAGAGTCAAAAAATGAAACTCAACTCCAAAATTCCGTTTTCTGTTAACCCAATGTGGGACAATTCCAATTAAAAAAAAAATTAAATATTCACTTTAAATTTTTTTTCTCAAATTCCATAAATTTACCGGATACTTTGTAGAAATCGTTTCGTTACAAACAATAAAATATATAAATCCTTATATAATTAAATACCCAATTTCTGCATACAAAAAAACAAACCTGTCAATTTTTCCCTCTTACCACAACCCAAAAAAAGAAAGAAAAATTTAATTCAATTGATTGTAAACACCGACAAACAAAAATCGTTTTTAACTCACCAATGAAAATTAAATTGTGTACGAACAATAGATATATACTGGAATTTACCTATATATGTAAAACACTGCTGCACGCAAAAAAAAAACAAATCTTACAGCAAAAATGAATAATAACGAAAACAAATTTCCAACCCTATTGTTATTACTGGGGGTACACCCTTTTTTTTTTTTTTTTTCGTACTTAATTTCCCTTTTTCTTTTCAAACCAACGCATCAACTGGGATACACTTTTTTTTTTTTCACGTACTTAATTTATTTCTTGATACAAGTGTTAACCTTACCCGCCGAAACGCTTTTACGAGTTTTCTTTTTATTCCGTCTTGTAAGCGCCTTTCTTTTCGTTTTTCTTTCCTCTTCAATGCCGACTATTCCGTTGGGCAGAGTTTTGAAGAACGTTTGTTTTCGTTTCTGAGTCCTCTCAGATTCCGATGATTTCACTGGGCGGAGTCGAATGCGTTCGACTCTCCGCGCTTATCACGAAGGCGAAGCCGTTTCCGCATGAGGTGCTCTCACCGAATCGGACACGCCTGACCCTCGCAGCCTCTCATTCCTCCCTTGAAGAACGTTGCTCGTTGACGATTAACGGCTTTTAAAATCTTCTCCAGTTTCGACGATTCCTCCACTCTTCGTTGTGGGAATTTACGTCAGTGCTATGCGTCGCATATGACGTCCGATTTTCGTAGTCAATTCCAATGCGGTTCGTCCGTTTTTCGTTGACGAACAAAGTTTTTGAAAATCTTCTCCAAATTTGATGATTCCTCCACTCTCCGTTGTGGGAATTTACGTCACTGCTATGCGTCGCATAGACGTTCCAAGAGAAATTAAATTCGTAAAATTCCTCTCCGCGTGCCCATATAATAGTTTCTGTTACGATCTTCTCTCTAAACAAGTGCGTGATTCCCGCTGAAATCCGACCTCCGTTTCGGATGCGTTGACGTCCTTGTAGCGGGGTTCGACTGAACAAAGGTTTTCAAATCCTGGCTCCTCGTCTTGAAGGAACGTTTCTCGTCCCCTCCCTCCGTCCGTTGAGGGGGGTGGAAAATGGGATGCTGTTTTCTTCTAATCCTGGCATCGGTCGACAGTGTCGGCTAAGATGATGATAGTGTTAAATTCTCTCGGACCAACGAGGACGTTTACACCGTTTAATTATTTTATTCTGACTGCGAATTTCGAAGACAACAATTTATACCCTCGGTTGATGGCGTCCGCTCTCTCTCAGTCCGTTGAGAGAAGGGAATGCTTTTCTCCGTTGGAAGGATATAAAATGACGAGTTTTCCTTTGTTAGTCCTTTATTTCCACAAAGTTGAAATCACTAATAAACACCCTTAACACAACACTTGCTTAGAGAGTTATTAACGGGCAAATGCTTACATCAAAAAGCTAAGGGGACCAGCCGAAACGGCCCGGTCCAAGGGCGGAACACTCACACCCACTCGAGGCCGAGGCGAGACTCTAACTCCCTGTCTCAAATCTGAGGCAGACTCTCTCAAGGCGTGTTCATTTCCTCCTTGAGAAACCCCGTGGTGCCACGTTTACCAAAGCTTTATTTACTTGTAAATTCCTACTTTAATAATGGTATTAACAAGAGAATTGGTATAAAATGATATTAGCAAAAGAATTTATACAATTGTAGTTTTATACTAATCGAAAAGAACATTTAGAATTTTAGGAATCTCTGTTAAGATTATAGATGTGACAACTGTGGAGAGCATCGTTAGGCTTATCGAAAGGGTGCCAGATAATCTGGGCTTGAGGCAATTTATACAAATATTAAGAATTTTAACGGAGTCCTGTTTTAATTTATATGAACAAAATAATATCTTTTAAAGGATTAATATTTTAATTTATACAAACAGAATATCTTTAAATTTTAACACAAATTTATTTTCTCGTAGAAACACTTTTCTACATATATATATATATATATGTTTATTTTTGTAACCTATATATTGCCTTGAACTCTCCTTTCACTCCAGTGTTCCTGAGGATGTCATTAGACGAAAGCGCTTGAGCACCACTTTGTGTTTCTTTTTCTCTTCGTGGTTTTATTCATCATATATATATATATATATATATATGAAGTAAAATCACAGAATAACACGTGATCTTATTAATAAGCAAACAACCACAGGGAAAAAGGAAAAAGAAACACGAAATCCGAGCGCTTTCGTGATATATTCACATCTTCACGGGCAAGAGAGAAGATGTGAAGATATCACGAAAGCTTTCGGATTTCGTTTCTTTTTCCTTTTTCCCTGTGGTTGTTTGCTTATTAATAAGATCACGTGTTATTCTGTGATTTTACTGCATATATATATATATATATATATATATATATATATATATATTTTGTTACCTCCTGTCCCCAACCCTACCCTAAAATGAACCTTACCAAAAGTAAGTGAGGGCAAGTCTGACACAGATTAAATGTTTTTAAGGCCGCGACTTCTTAACGGCTGTATAATATTGATTATTAATAGCGTATACTACCTTGTTTTAAAGGAAAGGAACAATGAAACCCTAAACAAAATAAAATGTCAATACACACATACACATACAGGCAGTCCCTGCTTCGCGCTGTTTCGTTTAACGCTCGGTTTTTCTGGAACCAATTTCCCATAAGAAATAATGTAAATAGGTTTAATTCATTTAATAAAATGACATTAAATAACAAAAATATAATGTAATTGGTTGCATTGGGCATTGTTTATTGCGAAACATGTCACCAAACTATAGTGTACACTACATAAATAACTAAAATATAATGTATGGAATTACCTAAAAGTGGAAGTACTGGCTAAATTGCATCGAGTGGCTGTGCCGATGAGCTGCTGCAATCGCGTACGATGCCGAGAGCGTTATTGCGAATAGCGCTGAGCGATAAGCGAATCAGGGTATCATTATAAAAATAGCGAGTGCTATAGCGAACCAGCCAAAGCAGGGACTGCCTGTACAGTGTACAGGGTCTGCTAGAAAAAAGGAGACCCTATACTATATGCTATAAAATCTATGGTTGTAAAACAATTCTATTTTAACATCAACTCATTAAAATATAGTTAACTAGCATTCTTGGGATTCTTGGGCCCAAATTTGAAACCCCATAGCTGTACTAATTTAAGAATACCATGAAAATAAACAACAGGTAATAAATTGTGTGTTAACGAAAAGTTTTTATTTCAATTACAAATTGACACAATATTATCATCAAACTCATTTATGACTCAACTAAAAAAAAATTCTGTATATTTTCCTCCAGTCTCTACAACTTTTCTTAGTACGCTAAGCTCCTGATCTTGGCTTGGGGTAGTTCATCCCATTTCCCTATCAGCATATTTCTGAGGTGGTTGACATCCCTGATTTGTTCACTGGCTAAAATAAAACATTGTTCCAGAGATGGAAAAGTTCTCTCAGATGTCATAATCAACTGGATATAGGTCAGGGATGTTCGGAAGCCAAAATTTTGGTTGAAGAAATTCTGGAACGTGTGTGGTTAAATAAGCGACAGTTTCCTTTCCGGTATGAGCACTTGCTCCATCTTGTTGGAAGATAAAATGACCTCCATCAGAAAGTTCTTTCATTTCAGGAATCATATTCTCTAAAAGAGTATTCCTATAATGGTCTCCATTTACTTTGACACTAGGCTCTACGAAATGAATAGATGTCTTTCCCAATTTTGAAACAAACACCGACAGATACCATAATGCTTTTTGAAAAATAACTTCTTGTTGAGTAAAGTCTTTCGTTCGTAATTTGACCCTTTAATTGGACATCTGAGTACACTTTGCTGTTTTGAGAGTTCCTTGGTGGATCTACAGTGAAATTTTTTTCATCTGTGAAGAATGTCTTTCTGATCTTTGCGACTGTCACGCGTCTCAGCAGTTTGTTGTCCCGTATTACTCGCTTTTCTTCATCTGCAGTACTAAACCATTGTCCATGGACACGTTTAAAAGGCCGAAGTCGAAAATTCTTTTTGACTCTAGGTCTTAAACTACAGTAGATTCCGATATTCCTGTCGCTTTTGAAATCTGTGCAGGAGTCTCATAGGTACCGGGTGCATCTTCTTGAATGAGAATTCTTGAAATACTTCAATGTTCTCTTCTGTTCTTGCACTTTTTTGGCGTCCAGTACCTGGTGTTCTTTCAATTCAGCCAATATTATAAATTTTTCGCCGTAATTTATCCAATCCACGAGCTGTCCATTCTTTATCTGGAAATTCTGCTAACAATTTCTTTCTTCCCTACCCCTTTTCAATCCTACAGTGCTTTAAAATGATCTTGTTTCCGTGTTTTACTCGTCACAAGCTTCCACACAACTATCCCCTTACCTTCAACAACACACAACTCATTCCTTCATCTTCTCTTTGCATTCTTCGCGTTTCCTTTTCTCGTGATCTTTCCTGGAAAGATCACATATACTCTCTTTCTAAAACAGCTTCTAAGAGGTTAGGTGTGCTGTCCCGGCTTCACAGTTTCTTCACCCTCTCTCAGTTTCCCTGTACAGGGGTCTTGTCCGCCAATGTATGGAGTACGTTTCTCATGTATGAAGTGGCTCAACCAAAGAGCTCTACTTCACCGGGGTGGAATCAAAGGCTTTCTGTCTCTTAATTCCCCGCCTCTTACTGACTGTTTTCAATCCCTCTCTTCGCCGCACTGTTGCCGCACTCTCTCTTTACTACCGCTATTATAACGGACACTGCCCTTTTGAACTCTCTAACTGCATGCCTCCTACTTTAAGGAGAACACGCAGCACCAAACTTTCTACACTTTCTCATTCTTTTTCTGTCTAACTCTCTAATGCAAGGGTTACTCAGTATTTTCAGTCTTTCATCTACTGAACCGGTGAACTCTGGAACAAGCTTCCTCAGTGCGTCTTTCCCCATGTCTACGACATCCAATCTTTGAAACACAGAGTGTCTAGGCATCTCGGAAACCCTGGACCTTGACTTTGGCTCTCTCATTCTTCTATGGGTGGGGGTGCTTTTGCGAGCATCGCCCTTAGCCCATCCTTCCTGCATAAAAGAACAACAACCACGTAGTCGCTGTATTTAAAAAATCTTAATTTCTTGTAAAATAATTTTTATCCTTTTGCCGGTGTGACGGTTACACGTGTTTCGATCGAAGTCCAAATAAAAGTGGTATTGCATTAAAAATCCTGCAGTTAATTAGTTTTAAGCAGTGCCAATATTTGAGTGAATATATAGTGCACAGTTGTATTTCTTTTTAAGTAGTAAAATTCGCGGTGTATGTCAATAAAAAGAAAAACGAAGCGAATTAAACTATACAGCATTTTCCTGAGTGTTTCTTTGTGTGGAAAATTAGCTGCCCATCGCTAGGTTGAAATTCCTACAACTACCCCCCAATTATTCCCCGAGGCAACATCCCCCATCTCCCGAAGTAGGGGAGAATACTTTCCCTCACTCAGTTTCAGTCAACCCTCATCCAATACCTCCCATAATACCATTTGAGTCAATTTTGTGCACCAGCAGCTACCTTCTATTAGTAACATGGCAATGGTAAATAAATTCCTGCAACTCTGTGGCTTCTGTAACAAAGCAACAGATGAGGCAAAGGCGATGCAATGAGATGCGATGAGATGCGATCTCTGCCATTCACTTTTCGATTTCAAATGCTTGGAATGGAAAGATGAAGATATCTCTAATAACGAACGCGAGGGAACTTAATGGGATAAAGTTTTACTGCGAAAACTGCATGACCAAAATAAACACTTTTACGGTATTTAAAGCTGAAAGAGACTATGAGGAGAAAGTAAAAGAGGAAAGTATGAATAAAGGACAGAGAAAAACAGAAAAAACGAAGAGGTCGAAAACATACAGGCAACAGATAGTATAAAGGCAACGAAGGACATTAACACAAATACCACAAATAGGAAAAGCCAAAAGTGCAATCAAGAAAACAGACTGAAACTGTTCTCAATAAGAAGCAAAAAACAAAGGCCCCGAGTGAAACTGGGGAAGGAATTATATACAGATATTATATAAAAGATAATTGCAGATATAAGAGAGGACAATATATATATGAACCTCCCCCAATATGCAATTTCTTCTACAATAATGGTCATTGTAAATTCGGAGACAGATGCAGATTCTACCACCCGGACATTTGTAGGACTTACGCAAAATATGGAATCTGCAAATACGGAAAAAAAATGGTACTATCAACATCTTCCGATGAACGCAAAAAACAAAGGACAAAATACAAATGACAATAGGAATAACATAAGTAGCATGGGCGTAAAATGGGAGAGTGCAATTACAATGTTGCAAACGTTGTTCAATGTTGCAAAGGGAGGAGTTAATGCTACAAAGTGGGAGGGGTTATGCAACAAGGGGGGGGTACCCCCAAGTTGCACGAAGGGGAGGAGCTTTAGGGGAGAAGGGACGATGACCTCCCCACCTAAGGTCTGACCCTGACCTCTTAGGGTGAGAAGATGGGACGGCCTCACCCCCCAAAGGGGTATACCTAACCGAAGAGAGAGAAAGCAGGAGGTCTTTCGGGGAGAAGTTGGGACGGCCTCACCCCACAAAGGGGTATACCTAACCTAAGAGAGAGAGAGGTGAAAGAGAGAAAGAGAAAGAGTATGTTTCGCCTGGCAGCGCCAGACGCATAATAAAGCTCTCGGCTTCAGCACCTGGTTTATAAGGTGTAAATCATCCAGTTGGCTTAATCAGCCATTTGGCTTAATCTGGCTTAGAAGGCGTAATTGGCTTGTTTAGGTGAATATTAATAACCTTCGAGCGAATTAAAAGCACACACACACACACATACACCCCCGACTATATACACGCTCATACATCCCCTATTATTACACACACACACACACACACACACACACACACACACATTGCCTTAATCAGCCAATTCCCTTAATCAGCCAGTTGGCTTAGAAGGCTTAATCTGGCTTAGAAGGCGTAAATTGCTTGTTCAGGTGCACTTTATTATCTTTGAGTTGCCAGAGTGCACTATTTATTTAATTAAAACATATATTCTTGACAGTTGGCTTAGAAGTCTCAAGCAGCCAGTCGGTTTAGAAGACGTAACCTGCCATGTCATTTGGTATATATATATATATATATATATATATTTACTTAAATAATATCGTTTATATATACAACCAAAAGAATTAAATGAAACACTATTAAATCATTCTGGTTATTTAGACGAATTATTGGAAATAATTTCATGAAATATATAGAAAATAAATACACAATGACAATAGTTCATTCCATACACAGTTTAAACGAGGAATATATATATATATATATACACATACGATAAAAAATAATAATAGTGTGAGAAATATGGAAGTTGAACATCCAAAAATAATAATAGTATAAGAAATACACAGTTTAAACGAAGAATATATATATATATATATATATATATATATATATATATATATATATAATAAGGAGCAAAAAACAAAGGACACGAGTAAATATGGGGAATGAATTATATGCAGATATTATATAAAAGATAATTGCAGATTTAAAAGAGGACAATGTATATATGAACATCCTCCAATATGAATTTTTTTCTATAATAATGGTCATTGTAAATTTGGAGACAGATGTCAATTCTACCACCCGGACATTTGCAGGACTTACGCAAAATATGGAACCTGCAAATTCTGGAAAAAATGCTACTATCAACATCTCCCGACGGACTCAAAGAACAAAGGAGAAAGTTTAAATGACAATAGGAATAACAATAATAATAGGAACAACAATAGGAACACAATAAGCGAACAAGAAAATTTTTTCAACATCGCGGACACGTTACGGATGCTAAATGTCATCCACATGCAGTTGACACAGCTGGAAACCCCCGAGCCAAACCGCTACCCGGCAAGAAGCTACCAGTACAAGTAGACGGAAACGGATCGCTCTCGGAGGATCATAGGGCAACGAATCAAGAGATATCGAAGGAAAACGAACTTGAAATGCACAAGGGGCAACGAAAAACAGAACATAAAAATTGTCCTGGCTAATAGTCAAGGAAAAAGACCAAACCAATCACTCAATAAGGTTCCGTACCTGAAAGGATTTATGGACGAAACAAAGGCGGACATCGCATGCCTCACAGAAATTCATCTTAAGGATTGCCAAGGAAATTGTGAAAACTGAGAACATTGTATTGATAAGAAAGAGATAAGTATAGAGGGCTTCAACTTACTAAGAGCGGATATAACGACGAGACGTAAAGGTGGTAGTGCTATATATGTACAGGAAGGCCATATGACAGAGATGATAATAAGTAAATCAAACAGTTATGTGGAACTCCTAGCAGTAAAAATAGAAAAACTAAACGTGATAGTAATAGCCATCTATAGACCTCCAAGCACCCCAACCGAAAAATTCTCGGGGCCATTGATGACATCAGAAAGCCAATAACGGTCATGAACCCCCCATCCCCCAATATAATGATCTGCGGAGACTTTAACTTCCCGTTTATAAAATCAAAAAAGGTGGATAGGAATATATATATTCATCAGGATAAGGGGGCACAAGAGAAGACCAGGAGCAAGCAAAAATGTTGATGGCTCTCACAAATGAGTTTATGCTGACTAGGGTGCTCCGAAAATTAAAAGATGTTGAAAAAAGCTCATACAACTTTGCTCCCCGGGCTTCTTCTCATTTTTTTTATATCATATTCATGCCAGAAAAAAATATTAGCTACATTGAAACATACTAAGCCTTGCGACCAGGCAGCTGGAAAATATGCTTTATCGAATTAATTTATTATACTTAATACTTACATTTTTTTCATTTTTTTTAAGATTTACCTATCATAAATAGCGTATCTATTAAATAAATCGTAGTTTTACTTGAGTTTATATAAACTTAAATAATTATTACCAAATGTAATACTTATTTTTTTGTCAAGAAGAGCCATAATTAATTACTTTTCAATGGCAGACGGAAACGGTAATAATAATGAAGATGATCCAAATAAAAACTCAAAGGATAATTCAAATATTTCCTTAAGAAAAGATGATATAATATGGCTAATAGAAAAGCCTATCGAAAAACTCTCTGATGTTCGAATCCCAATGAAGGGTGACATTTTACGCTATTTTTTCTGCCTTAAAGATGGACCAATGAAGAAAGAGAAATTTAGAAATTTTAACGGTACAATTACTGAAAAAGTATTAGAAGATACAGAAAAGCAGTGGATGAAATCAGGAATCGAAACACAACGTAAAGATAAAGTCAAGAAATTTTTTTTAGACGTTTACGAGAATTATAGGACACTCCAAACAAAGAAAGGTTCCAATTCCAACAAGGTAAAGGAAGAAAATTTTGTTAGAGACCTTGACTCCTATTTTTTATTGCCCATAAAGATGCTGAACGCAGAGTTCAAACTGATCGGTTGAGGACGACAGAACAGAAAAAAGAGGATATTGATTTGATAAATGCAATGAAAGAGGGTAGAAAAGTTCTTTTAGGATCCGAAGATAAAAAGTATTCAAAAAAGGTTCAAGCTAAAAGAAATATGGAAGAGAATTTCACTTGCAGAATGGAGACAGACATGCGAAGAAGAGAGCTACAAGAGTCTTCAACTAGCGAAATTAACGATGAGATAGACATTGTTGATGAAGATTATTTAGAACAAGATGATAGTGATAATGATGAAAATGTGATTTCAAATTCTGATAAAAAATAAAAAAGAAAGCGTTCGAAAACTATCACACTAGAACTTCCACGAAACCCATTCAAAAGTAAAAAAAAATATCTGAAATGGCTGATCGTTTAAATTTATCTTCTGGCCAAAGAACTGCATTTATGGCTGCCATCGCAACAGAGGGGGGAGTTGATTTGGAGAATATCACGTTGTCTAAAACAAGTACGAGGACAGCAAGTAAAATAGTGCGGCAAGAAAAAGGCGAAGAAATCAAAAGGAATTTTGAATGCCCAAAATTTTGTAATCTTCATTGGGATGGAAAAATTTTGCATGAAGATGAAAGATTAGGAGTGCTGATATCTGGTGCCGCAGGGTATGAAGAGGGAAAGCTTCTTGGTGTTCCAAAAATCGTCGATGGCACTGGTAATACACAAGCGAATGCTACTCATTCTCTAGTAGCTGAATGGAAAGTCGAATCCAATATATAGGGTGTCCATAAATGATTACCCTGAATAAAGCATGCTATAACTTTTAAATAAACACTCGTATTCAAACACAGTTTTAATCATAAGTAGATAAACATACAAAGTTTTGATACATAGTTAATGAACTTAATAACCTTCCACATGTGCACCACGAGTGGCACGTAATATGTCTAGACGGTATTCACACTCACGCCACACATTTTCCAACATTTGTGGGTTAACTGTTGCAATTGTATCCGTAATGCGTTCTCGCAATGTCCTGATATCTGGAACAACTGTTGCATAAACCAAATCTTTAACATGACGCCAGAGAAAGAAATCCAGCGGGGTAATGTCTGGTGATCTTGGGGGCCATGGGATTGGCCCGTCCCTGCCAATCCATCGATTTGGAAATGTAAGTTTCAGAGTTTCACGAAAAACATGCGCCCAATGAGGGGGTGCCCCATCTTGTTGGAAGATGACAGTTGGCTGCCTGTCCTGCAGCTGGGGGATGGCGTAATTGGTGAGCATATCCAGGTTGCGGAAACAGTGTTCTCAGTGTTTCCACCGTCCCATCGGAAACTGATGGTCTACCACTGCTCTTTCCCCTTTCCACGTTTCCAGTTTCCAAGAATTTTTTCATCCGTGACTTAATTAACTTCACATCAGGTGGACTCTTTCCATACTTTGTTCTGGACCTTCGCTGAACACTGACAGGAGATTTTGTTTCTGCAAGCCACACAACACATTGTGCCTTCTCTGTCACAGACGCCATCTTAACTGAACAGCTATTACAGCGCTCCTAGGGGCGAATGCGGCAGACGAAACACACCAGCACAGAAACTCTATGCGTGTACGAGATCACCTGTAAAAAAAAAACGGATGTAAGATTCGTCATTAAAACATGAGAGCATACTGTTTTCAGGGGTAAACATTTATGGACACCCTGTATATGGTCTTGTTTTTGACACTACGGCGTCCAACTCCTGCTGGAAAAATGGAGCCTGTGTAAAATTAGAAAAATTATTCAAAGAAAAACTTCTTTTTTGCTTGTAGACACAACATACTGGAAAGAATCTTGCAAGCAGTTTGGTCAAAACTTTTCGGCGATACAAGTAGTCCAAATAATTTAGATTTTAAAAATTTTCAGAAGTTCTGGAATACCATCAACAAAGAAAATTTCAAAATTCTTGAATTTAAAGATCGATCCTTAAAATCTCGTTGTGAAGATGTTAAAAAATTTATTCAAGAAACGTTAACCCAAAGTTCTGACAAAAAATCATTACCAAGAGAAGATTACAAAGAGTGTGCAGAACTTATGCTTATTCTCTTGGGAGGGACTCCGCCTCGTGGTGTGCATTGGTTAAAGCCAGGAGCATATCACCATGCAAAGTGGATTGCGTACATTTTGTATGCGGCTAAAATGTTTGCTTTCAGTGGTCAACTTGGGTACGATTCCAAAAAAATAAAAAATCTTGAACGCTTTTGCACATTCACATCGATTTTTTATATACAACCCTGATTATCAGCTACCAATGCAGCTGATGCTGCAATAAATGACCTAAAATTGTGGCACGATTTAAATTCTTATTGTAAAATTGATTCAGATGTGGTCTCAGCAGCTATAAAAACCTTTGAAAGACATTTTTGGTATATGACAGAAGAGGTAGCTTCATTTTCACTGTTTTCAAATAAAATTGAGATCTCTGAAAAGCGCCAAATAGCTAAAAAATTTATGAAGATGAAAAAAGTAAACAGTTTTAAAGTGGGAGTTCCCACTTTCCCTAAATTAAACTCTTCGACGAAATTAATTTCGCTGATTGGAGTAAACTCTATGTTTCTTTTACAAACTCTGGGAATAGATATGGAATGGATGACAAAGGACCAAGCAAGTGGAACGTAGATTCTGAATATAAAAAAGCATTTGAATATGTTAAGAAGTGTCAAAGTAGTAAATGATCTTGCAGAGAGAGCTGTGAAGCTCATTCAAGATTACTCAAATAACATTACCAAGGACGAGCCCCAAAGACAGTACATGCTTCAGGTTGTAGAGCGCCACAGGAAACTAATTCCTGATTTCAAGAAAGGGACACAAAACCATCTTCTGTAAAATCAAACTAAGATCAAAACGGACTGTTTATACTAACTGCCAAAAGGAAGAGGCCCACTCCTGCTAAAACAAAAATAAACCTGATGGCTACAATTATAAACAATTACGCAGGAGTGAGGGGGCATAAACCTCGGTAAAGGCCAATCTTCATCTAATTTCCCTAGAAATAAGAAGAAATACCAAATTTTAAGTTCGTCTTTTTTTTTGCACATATACTTATACTATATCAATGCTTTGTATTTTTAAATCAATTCTAATTAACCCTAATTTATTTTTATGAGGTTTATGTAACTTAATCTTAAGTAATAATACCTACAAATCAGACCTAATTGCATAATTCGAAAATCACAAAACCGCAATTTTACATGAGGCTGGTGGCAAGGCTTAATATGTTAGGATCGAGCTAAAAATTCCCCAAAGTATTCAGAAGCATGATAGCAAAGAGAAAATAACGGGGCAAATATTCAAAATTATGTTTTTTTTTGGAGGACCCTAATGCTGACACAGGAGATAACCAAAAAATACCAGAAAAAATAACTGCCTGGATCTGGTATTCACGAGTAACACGAACTTGATTGCTGATATAAAAATAACCCCAACCATTATCTCAGACCACAACTTAATCGAGATATCAACAAATATGACGACAGCATTAAAAGACAATACATATTGAGGAAAGAAGTAAATTCGGGGCCTTTAACTTAAACTCCAAGACTATAAATTGTGAAGCAATCAGATCGCACATGGCCCAAATAGAATGGAGAACAATTTTCGAGAATATAACGACTGAAGAAATGCTAACAACCATGGAAGAATAAACGACGAGAATTTTAGAAAAATATGCTCCGAAATCACAGCCAAAAGGAAAGAGGAGCTGGCTAGAGAGGCAAAAGAGAAGATTATTCTGCAAAAGAAAGAGAGTGGAGGCGAAGTTAGACAACTGCGGAGATAATGACAGGAAAGCAATAAAAGAAAAACTGCAGGGTATCGATAGGGAAATACAAGCCCTGATTAAGGACCATACAGAGAGGGAAGAGGAAAGGATCACGTGACAGATTGCTATTTCTGCATGACAAACCTCCAAGGTGGGCTATAAATTTATTTTTCTTAAATATTTTGAAATCCTCGTATGAAACGACATAATATTCACCATAATGTAATATTCACCATATAAAGCATAATATTCACCATAATGTAGTATTCACCATAATGTAATATTCACCATATATAGCATAATATTCACCATAATAGTAATCATACATTTACATATACATATTGTTATAGAAAATACATTTACACATACATATTGTTATACAAGTTACATTTACATATACAATGATTGTATATTTTCTTTCTTTTTCATTCATATTGTCCCCGAACGGAGAATATGAATGAAAAAGAAAGAAAATATACAGACTCCATCGACCTATTTCATATCTTACAGACCGCAGCCTTCCCTCACGAGCCGCCACTGTCTGAATGCTTCTTCTATTTCATATGCAAGTTTTATATCCATGTTTCTGTGTTTCTATTTTCAGGAGTTAACAAGAAGAATAAACACATTGTTGTATACCCTGACATTCCTTCTGCTATGAGACCTGTACCCCATGGTCCTGGAATTCCAAATACCCGACCCACCTCAAACCCTGGACTTCGATGATTCTGATGATGAATCAATGACCAATGCCAATGACCAGTCCCAGTCGTATATACCTCAAAATACCGCTTCAAATGAGCCGAGGCCTCTCAACCAGGCCAAACTTAATGATCTTACCAGGGATTTAGGACTTTCCAAATTAGCTGCCGAGATCTTGGGCTCACGACTTCGAGAGGACAACTTGCTGGCTCCGGGAACAACATTCTCCTGGTATAGGAAACGAGAGGAAGAATTCCGCAAGTTTTTTGCAGTGCACGAAAATACCTCTTCCTTAGTGTACTGCTGCAATGTTGAGGGGTTAATCGAATCCTTGGGCCTGCCATATAACGCATCAGAATGGAGGCTATTTATAGACTCGTCTAAACGAAGTTTGAAAGCAGTACTTCTCAACATTGGGAATAGGGTTGCATCAGTCCCTATAGCACATTCCGTACAACTTACTGAGAGCTACGATAACATGAAAATTTTACTGGATGCTCTCGTATACGACCAACATAACTGGAGGATCTGTGGAGATTTGAAGGAAATACTAATATCATAAGTAAACTATTGCTATTGACTATGTTGTTTTTCCAAAGGTTATTTGAGAGCGTATAAGAACACTTAACTTCCCCACAGAAGTGATACAGTCCAATGCATAGATTTTTTTATCTGATAGAACAAATTCTCTAAATTCTTTAAATATTTTCTTTTTTTTTCAGATTGTGGCATTTGTATTGGGAATGCAAGGGGGATACACGAAATACCCATGTTTCCTCTGCAAATGGGATAGCCGAGCGGATGAGAAACATTATGCACAGCGTGAATGGGCATCCAGAGAGAATTTTGAACCTGGGTCGCATAATGTCGTTTCAGTGCCCCTTGTACCACCAACAAAAATTTTGCTCCAACCACTTCATATTAAGCTGGGCTTGATGAAAAATTTCATCAAATCAATGAATAAGGAGGGTTCAGCATTCCGATATCTCGAGAGTAAATTTCCTCATATATCTGATGCTAAACTAAATGCTGGGGTTTTTGATGGTCTCAAATTCGAACTTTGATCAAGGATACTCAGTTCGAAAACGCAATGACTCCAACTGAGAAGAATGCCTGGCAGGCATTCAAATCAGTTGTCACTGATTTTCTTGGCAAGCGTAGAAGTCCAGAATACGAGTCCGTTGTCGAAAACTTGATGGAAGCTTTCAAAGCTCATGGGTCGCGCATGTCCATAAAAATGCACTTTTTGTGGTCCCACTTGGACTATTTTCCTGAAAATTGCGGGGATTATAGTGAGGAACAGGGTGAACGATTTCACCAAGATATCAAAATAATGGAAGAGAGGTACCAGGGAAACTGGGATATCAATATGCTGGCGGACTATTGCTGGTGTTTGAAGCGAGACGTGCCCGAAGAAAAACACAGACGGAAAGCCAAAAAAACTTCATTCCTTCCTCAATAAACTTTTTTCCATGTTCATTGTATGAATAAAAGTATTTATTCACACAATGTTTTCATTTTTCACGAGTGTTCTTATAATATTACTCGTATCTACAGTGTTTAAGCTAAAAAAATCAATAAATTTGGGGATAAAATTGGACTTATAATAAATGGCCAATAGAGAAACAACCTGACCTGATTGAGGAAAACCAATGTCATTTTCGAATTCAGCATGGTCGAATTATATAATATGAGTTGAAAAAACCCTCACAGCAGAAAAAAAATTTCATATGCATTCCAGTATTATTGATTAAAAACTGTGAAAATGAAATAGTTACACGTTTATACTGGATATGGAGAAGATCCCTAGACACTGGGGAAATACCGAGCATCTTGGAAAGAGCAAACATTGTCCCTATATATAAAGGAGTGGACAGATCTCAAGCAAAGAACTATAGACCAGTGTCATTGACGTCCCACCTCACCAAAGTATTTGAAAGAATAGTTAGAGAGAAAATAAATAATTTCCTGGAGACACGGGAAAGACTCAACGAAAATCACCATGGATTCCGATCAGGTAGATCATGCCTATCACATTATCACAAATAATAGAGCACTACAACAATATCCTAGATGCATTGGAAGGCAATGACAACTATGATGTTATATACACAGATTTTGCTAAAGCTTTCGATAAATGTGACCATGGTATAATAGCACATAAAATGAAATATATGGGAATAACACGCAAAGTGGGAAAATGGATCTATAACTTCCTCAGAGAACGTCTGCAGGTCGTCAAAATTCAAGGTATATCATCATCATAATCGGAAGTACGCAGCTCAGTACCACAAGAGACAGTACTGGCTCCACTCGTGTTCATTATCATGCTAACAGACATGGACAGCGGAGTAAACAGCAACAGTATCGTAACATCCTTTGCAGACGATACAAAGATAAGCAGAAAAATCAGCGATGTACATGACGTGGAGGCCTTACAGAGGGACACAAACAAAATATACAAATGGTCAGAAGACAACATGTCATTTAATACCAAGAAATTTCAGCTCTTGAAATATGGTAGAACAGAAGAATTTAAACAGAGTGCATATTATGCTCCAGATAGACGGGAAATTCAGAGAAGCACGAAAGCGATCGATCTCGGGATAATAATGACAGATGATGCGAAATTCGAAACACAAAATCAGGTAGCGATAAATAAAGCAAAAAGAGTCGCCGGACAGGTATTAAGAACGTTCAAGAGAAGGGACAGGACAGTAATGATTCCCCTGCTAAAAACACTGATTATACCAAAACTTGAATACTTCTCAGTTTTGACATCCCCATATATAAAGGAAGAAACTAATAAACTAGAAGAAACGCAAAGGCATTTCACAGCCAAGATTAATGGCTGCAAAGAACTCAACTACTGGGAAAGACTACGTAAACTAAATCTGTACTCCCTGGAAAGAAGAGAGAGGTACACTATAATCTACATATGGAAAATGATCGAAAAACTGGTGCCAAACCTAAAACTAAACCCAATTACCATTCAAACAAAACTGGAAAATAGGAAAGGCAGAATGTGTAGTGTTCCTAAATTAAGAGCCCGAAAACCTCCTCAACTCTGAAGGAAAATAGCTTGGTTGTCAGGGGGCCATGTCTTTTCAACCAGCTTCCAAAGGACCTCAGAAACGTAACGGGGTTCAAAGTTGAAGTCTTCAAGAGAAGACTGGATGCCTGGCTCAGGACGATACCGGATGAGCCGGCCGTGCCTGGATATGTACGATGGAGAGCACAAGAAAGCAACTCGCTCCTCTACCAAGCCAGACCTAGAGGCGGGGCCACAGTTTGACCTCCGTGTGAAGAGAGACCAACGCACGAAACAACATAAGGTAAGGTAAGGTATCTATATATAATAAAAATAATAATAGCATAAGAAATACACAAGTTGAACGAAGATATTATATATATATATATATATATATATATATATATATATATATATATATATATGATACACACAGACCGTGCATGGAACAAGGAACTCTTCTGGGATAATTAAATCCACTATAGTCCGAATAAGTAATGGTAAATGACAAATACCATAGTTTTTCTTTTTCATGATGCAAGCCCGACGTGGGCAACGGGTCTCTCGCAAAGAGGTCCCATAAATATAGCTTCCCTCACCAGCTATCTCCAAAGCAGACAGGATCCAGCTTTGGGACATGGATCTAGGGTTTAAAGCAGCCTAGCCCCACTACATTTAGAACCTCAATATAAGTAAAAGACTCCTTGCATTCACGTCGGATTGAATAAATCAAAGAAAAAGGGGTAACTATTATATTTTTAGCCAAAAACCAAAACTTAAACCTCAACTGGCAGAATTGAGCGTCCACTTTTCAAGGCACATAACATGTCCGTTTCATGATGGGAATGAACTCAGAATGGTTCCCTGAGTTTTTTATGATACACACAGACGGTGCATGGAACAAGGAACTCTTCTGGGATAATTAAATCCACTATAGTCCGAATAAGTAATGGTAAATGACAAATACCATAGTTTTTCTTTTTCACGATGCAAGCCCGACGTGGGCAACGGGTCTCTCGCAAAGAGGTCCCATAAATATAGCTTCCCTCACCAGCTATCTGCAAAGCAGACAGGATCCAGCTTTGGGACATGGATCTTGGGTCCCAAAGCTGGATCCTGTATGCTTTGCAGATAGCTGGTGAGGGAAGCTATATTTATGGGACCTCTTTGCGAGAGACCCGTTGCCCACGTCGGGCTTGCATCATGAAAAAGAAAAACTATGGTATTTGTCGTTTACCATTACTTATTCGGACTATAGTAGATTTAATTATCCCAGAAGAGTTCCTTGTTCCATGCACTGTCTGTGTGTATCATAAAAAACTCAGGGAACCATTCTGAGTTCATTCCCATATATATATATATATATATATATATATATATATATATATATATATATATATATATATACACAAACTCAGAATGGTTCCCTGAGAACATTATATGTTAAACACAGACCGTGCATGGAACAAGGAACTCTTCTGGGAAAATTAAATCCACTATAGTCCGAATAAGTAATGGTAAATGACAAATACCATAGTTTTTTTCCTTTTTCATGATTTTAGCCCGACGTGGGCAACGGGTCTCTCGAGAGACCCGTTGCCCACGTCGGGCTAAAATCATGAAAAAGGAAAAAAACTATGGTATTTGTCATTTACCATTACTTATTCGGACTATAGTGGATTTAATTTTCCCAGAAGAGTTCCTTGTTCCATGCACGGTCTGTGTTTAACATATAATGTTCTCAGGGAACCATTCTGAGTTTGTGTATACTAAACGGACGTGTTTCGTGCCTTGAAAAGTGGACGCTCAATGTCCCGGTTGAGGTTTAAGTTTTGTTTTTTTTGGCTAAAAATACAATAGTTACCCCCTTTTTCTTTGATTTATTCAACACGACGTGAATGCAACGAGTCTTTTACTTATATAGAGGTTCTGAGTGTAGGGATCTAGGCTTGCTTTAAACCCTAGATCCACGTCCCAAAGCTGGATCCTGGCTGCTTGCAGATAGCTGGTGAGGGAAGCTATATTTATGGGATCTCTTTGCGAGAGACCCGTTGCCCACGTCGGGCTAAAATCATGAAAAAGGAAAAAAACTATGGTATTTGTCATTTACCATTACTTATTCGGACTATAGTGGATTTAATTTTCCCAGAAGAGTTCCTTGTTCCATGCACGGTCTGTGTTTAACATATATATATATAATGAAAATTATGAAAATTATTTCACGAAAGTAACAAGTGAAAATATTTATGATGAATAAAACCACGAAGAAAAGGAAACACAAAAAGGTGCTCAAGCGCTTTCGTCTAATGACATCCTCAGGAACACTGAAGTACATAAAAGGTTACGGCCTATATATAGGTTACAGAAAGAAAAAATAAATAAATAAATAAATAACATACATACACACAAACATATATATATATATATATATACACATACATATCTACACACATACATATATATATATATATATATGCAATAAACGGAGAAGTAAAAATAAAAATTAAAAATTAAAGATTAGAGGATTAACAAAGAGGCATACAGATTTGTAAGGAAAAATATCGATTTTTATCACAAGATCAAATGAATTATAAAAATACAAATTTATATTGGAAATCTGCCCGGGTTTTAACACTTTGCCTTTTAGAGTCAAGTTTCGATATATATAAAAATAAAATGAAGATTAAAAGTTAATAAAGTAGCGTACAACTTTACCAAAGATTTAGCGTCCTACCCTTTTTATCTAAATTAGTTTTGAAGGAATTCAAAACAACAGGATCGAGTTGAAAAAGACCTTTGCTTATGTTGAAGTTATTTGAAAGTTGGATAATGGCAGACTCAAGAATATTTCTATTAACAGTGTTGCTAGAATGAAATAAAACTGAAGCATTATTCCAATCAATACAGTGGGATAACTCTGACAAATGGACAAAAAGAGCACTGGACAACTGTCCTGTTCTAACGGAATATTGTGGGTTGCCAGGTTTACGGTCTTATTAAAACCCACAAACCTGGCAACCCTATGCGCCCTATTATTAGCTCGGTGGGCTCTATTACTTATAAACTCTCCAAATGGCTTGTCAAAGTCTTGTCCCCCATTCTTGGAACTATCTCTGATTCACATATAAAAAATTCCATGGATCTTACTGAAAAATTGAATAATGCACGTACTGAAACTAACGATAGATTGATCAGTTTGACGTTTGTTCATTGTTTACAAAAGTGCCGATTGATGATATGCTTGACTTTCTCTCCCAAGAATTACATAAGTATGACCTGCCACTACCTTCACACATTGTTTTGGAACTTATTAAGCTTTGCATCAAAGACTGTAAATTCACTTTCAATAACGAGTATTATCAACAAGTGTTTGGGATGGCCATGGGCAACCCCTTATCGCCCCTCCTCTCCAATATTTATATGGAGTTTTTCGAAATTACTTACATTCCGAGAATCCTGGGGGTTGGCATCCCTTGGTTGCGGTACGTCGACGATATTTTGTGTATCTGGCCCATGAATCGTGACCTGGATAACTTCCTCCTTCAGTTAAATGATCAAGTCCCCTCCATTAAGTTTACTTTAGAAGTGGAACAAGACAATTCAATCCCATTTTTGGATGTGCGTGTACATAGGGAAAGCCCATGTTTTAAGTTTAGTATTTATCGGAAAACAACAAACAATTTGTCCTATGTACACTTTTACTCGGGACATGACACCCCAACTAAGAAGGCCATTTTTTCATCAATGTTTCTCCGCGCCCTTAGGATCGCCAGTCCGGAATACGTCGATGCCGAATTGGAAAAAATCAACGGTATTGGAAGTGATCTGTGTTACCCATCTGCGTTTATGGAATCTTGTCTCAACAAGGCAAAACGAACTTTCTATCGTGTCAATAATAACACTCGTACTTTGTCAAAAAAAATATTTTAGTACTTCCATTTTTCCCGGGCTTTTTAGGCATTGCTAATGTACTTAAACTTTTGGATATTAATGTAGTATTTTCATATAACAATATTGTGAAAAATCATAGTAAAAAATAGCCCTACCAATAATTCAGGCATTATCTATAAAATTGGGTGTAAACAATGTGATTCCTTTTACATAGGTCAGACGGAAAGGATTTGCACACACGTATAAAACAGCATCAATATTCCGTTAGAACAGGACAGTTGTCCAGTGCTCTTTTTGTCCATTTGTCAGAGTTATCCCACTGTATTGATTGGAATAATGCTTCAGTTTTATTTCATTCTAGCAACATTGTTAATAGAAATATTCTTGAGTCTGCCATTATCCAACTTTCAAATAACTTCAACATAAGCAAAGGTCTTTTTCAACTCGATCCTGTTGTTTTGAATTCCTTCAAAACTAATTTAGATAAAAAGGGTAGGACGCTAAATCTTTGGTAAACTTGTGCGCTACTTTATTAACTTGTAATCTTCATTTTATTTTTATATATAAAAATAACTTGACTCTAAAAGGCAAAGTGTTAAAACCCGGGCAGATTTCCAGTATAAATTTGTATTTTTATAATTCATTTGATCTTGTGCTAAAAATCGATATTTTTCCTTACAAATCTGTATGCCTCTTTGTTAATCCTCTAGTCTTTAATTTTTAATTTTTATTTTTACTTCTCCGTTTATTGCATATATATATATATATATATATATATATATATATATATATATATATAAATGTGTGTGTAGATATGTATGTATATATATATATATATGTTTGTGTGTATGTATGTTATTTATTTATTTTTTTTTTTCTGTAACCTATATATAGGCCGTAACCTTTTATGTACTTCAGTGTTCCTGAGGATGTCATTAGACGAAAGCGCTTGAGCACCTTTTGTGTTTCCTTTCCTTCTTGGTTTTATTCATCATATATATATATATTATATATATATATATATAATATATATATATACATATATATACAATCTCTCTCTCTCTCTCTCTCCGTTCTATGCATGCTCTGAGTTGATTACTGTAAAAAAGGCTAAGCAGCACCGACTGTATTTCCAATCAGGAAGTCAGCGAGCTTGTGATTAGCATTCTAATCTCTGGGTACAAATGGAGTGTCGTACCACATATAAAAGTGAGTATTTTCAGCTGGAACTCACAGCAGTTATTTTCACCAGTGAATAAACACACTCATCATGAGTCAGTCACAACAACTTTACAGTTTACCGATTTATATGAAGATGGAGACTGCCGCAGTGGCTACAATTAGTCTTTTAACCCTTTGAGAACCACATGGTTTTGAGGGGTGATTTATTTGCAAAAAGAGTTATTTCTGGTAATTCGGATGTGCTAGAAACGAATTTGCTATCCATTAACTTGTACGTTCAATAGATTATAAGATATTTTGTGGGACACATGTGTCCCGATGGTCCTTAATGGTAGTCGACAAAATAAAACAGTTTTGATCTACCGCTTTATTAGAATAACTAAATATTTATATTCTTGTGCTTGGGGCATGTGAGCAAGTACACTATCTATAGTACTCGTATAACAACAATATATATATATATATATATATATATATATATATATATATATATATATATATATATACGGTATATATACATACTGTATGTACATATATGCCGTATATATATATATATATATATATATATATATATATATATATATATATATATATATATATATATATATACGGTATATATACATACTGTATGTACATATACGCCGTATATATATATACAGGGTGAGTCAAAAGTAGCGCCCGATTTCTGTTTTTTCGGCTGTCAGATTCTTTCTGGGAAGTCATGTTGTTAATAATTGTCTTGCAGATACAGTTCCGGTACAGTTCCGTAATAATTTTCCCCCGAATAAATGGTCAGATAAACATGTCATTCATTTATTTCTACCTTCTTGTACACTGTAATACAAATGACAACAAACAATCAACTGACAGAAATCGGGCGCTACTTTTGACTCACCCTGTATATATATATATATATATATATATACAGATCTACAGAAGCTATGGCTAACAAAGACCCAAAGATCCACTCTAAGGTTAGCCCGAGAGAAAGGAAAGAGTAGGGGGTTAAGAGAAGAGAATAAGGGGTTTAGTAAGTAGCAACACCTATCACTCGTGGGTTAACATTCATTCAGAAAAAGATAAAAAAGGCTCACCATCATCATCCGCCGGCCACTGCCGACAAGTCGGAAAAATAGTCGGAGAGAATAGGAAAGATTGCAGAACGGTCCTCTACTCCATAGGGAGGTAGAGGATGCGGCCCACTAGGCTGGAAAGGCGTGAAAAATGAAAAGTAAAATAAGAACGCATTACAACACATTCTTAACTCAAACACTATCATACCATGCAAACTACAGACATGCAATAAAGAGTTACAGACATGAAATAGAGTTACAGACATTCAATTAAGGAGAGAAGAAAAAAATATAAACAATAACAAAAAGTGGGTTAATTTACTCAACAAGCTACAACTAAGTTCGTGTTAGTCTAATTTTTTTTTTGCTGGCATATCACACGCTGGCATGTTACAAATTGGCATTAGACGTCAACAGATTCATCCCCGATTACGACCCCAAGAGCTCCTGTTGCCAATTGTTTTATTATTTTAAACAACGTTAATATTTTTAAAATGCCTATCTAGACTGTTTTTAAACACATTAACGCTGGTAGAGTTCACGACGGACGCGGGAAGATTATTCCATTTATCAATTACTTTAAACGTAAAGTTTTTAGCGATATTAGTAATGAAACGTCTGCCACGCAACTTAAATCCGTTATTACGAGTATTGCTATTATCGAAAGTGAACAGTTTGTCAAAATTTACGTTATCGATGTTATTAACGATTTTGAAAACTTCAATAAGCTCCCCTTAATCTCCTAGTTTCGAGTGAATGCAAGTCTAACTCTTTAATCCTATCTTCATAAGGCTTGTTGCGCAATACGGAATTAGTTTCGTGGCACGACGCTGAACCCTTTCTAACCTATCAATATCCTCACGCAAATACGGCACCAAAACTGAACGGCATATTCTAAATGAGGCCTGACTAGGGACTTGTAAAGGGGCAATATAATATCCTTCGATTTAAATTCGAAATTACGCGCTATGAAGCCTAACATCCTATTAGCTTTTGCGCAAGACTCCAGCACTGGTTCCTAACTTTTAAATCCTTAGATACGCGTACGCCTAAATCTACTTCCTCGTCAACGCTCGCTAACTCTCTATCATCCATCGTGTACGTGTAATTATTGTTACGAGAACCTATATGCAAAACTTTACATTTGTCTACGTTAAATTGCATCTGCCACTTATCCGTCCACTCCATAATCCTATTTACATCGTCTTGGAGCCTATTTCTATCGTCCTCGTTAACAACCTTACCACCTATTTTAGTATCGTCCGCGAATTTTGACACGTTACTAGTCAATCCTACATCTATGTCGTTAATGTAAATTACGAATAGCAATGGGCCTAACACTGAACCCTGTGGGACACCGCTACCTACATCCAACCACCCCGATTCACTACCATTAACAACGACCCTCTGTCTCCTAGCACGAAGCCATTCCTCTAACCAGTTAGCTACCTGACCGCGTATACCGTGCGCTTTAACCTTCGCAATTAATCTTCTTGCGGAACTGTATCGAACGCCTTTTTAAAATCTAAATAAATAAGTCAGCCGCTCTATGCCTATCGTATTCGCGCACTATTTCGTTATAAAATTCTAACAAATTAGTTAAACAAGATCTATGGCGTCGAAACCCATGCTGACTACTATTAATCAAATCTCGACTTTCTAAGTGATCGATGATACGATCCCTAACTACGGATTCCAATAGTTTACCGACAATTGACGTTAAGCTAATGGGCCTATAATTGCTAGCTACTGTGCGGTCGCCTTTTTTGAAAATGGCGTGACGTTACTAATTTGAAGTCTTCAGGAATAATCCCCGTTTCGAGTGACTGATTAAAAATCTTCGTTAAGGGGCCTACAATAACGTCTTTCAAATCTTTCAAATGTTGGGATAAAAAGCGTCAGGGCCTGGAGCCTTGCTAACTTTTAGCCTATCGATATAATGCGCAATCTCACCCTCGTAAACAGTTATTTCATCCAAAATAGTCTCGCTACTAAATGGAACGATATCGTCCACGTCGGGGACATTATTTACGTCTTCTACGGTAAAAACTGTCGCAAAAAAGTTATTGAAAATACCCGCCATCGCCTGAGCGTCAGAAGCCAAACGCCGTTAACATCCACTAGAGGGCCTATGTTATTTTATCGGCTTACGATTATTGACGTATTCAAAAAACTTTTTTGGATTATGTTTACTATCGCAGCTACATAAGTATCTCAAATTACGCTTAGCATTCCTAACTGATCTTTTAACCTGACGTCTAAGCTCGATATATCTATTAAAGTTAGCTGCCGTGCCATTGCGCTTATTAAGTCATACGCTCTGTTACGCTCGTTTATGAACTCGCCTATTTCCCTAGTCCACCACTTGGGCCTACCATGATTTCTAGCACGCTTGGGCCTACGAGGAATAAACTCCCTTTCAATATTCATAAAACTTTCTTTAAACGCCTCCCAATGCAAATTTGTGTCATTACCCATAAATAAGTTATCCCAGTCCACTACTCTCATCCTATCCGCAAAACTATCAAAATTAGCCCTACGAAAATCAGGACTTCTATTACGTTACTATCCTTAGTGTTTTCTATCAATAACTTAAACCTAAGAATTTGATGATCACTACATCCTAAACTCTCGCCTACTTCTAAACCTTCGACTATATTTTCCGTTCGTCATCACCAAATCTAAAATATTGTCACCGCGCGTTGTTCGGTAACCATCTGTCGTAAAAAATTATCTTCCATGAACTCAATCAATCTCAAACCCTCCTCATTACCAGTAAAAGTCTCGTAATTAACATTAGGGCAGTTAAAGTCTCCGACAATTATACTATTCCGATTGTAAATAAAGTTACCAAGAAGTGAGTAAAATCTATATCGGTATCGAGGGGTTGAACGGGAGGTCTATAAACAACAACAAAATTAAAACTAATACTACGCGCCCTAACTTCAACGCTTAATTGCTGCCGGAAAATCTATCTTAACCTCGATAGCCCTAAGGGAATTACGAATGTACAGCAAAACGCCGCCACCAATCCTATGTAACCTATCATTAGTAAAGAGTTTAAAACCCGGTATATCAAGTTCCCCCAACAAGTCCCGAGTCACGGTATTTAACCGCGTTTAGTGATAGCAACTATATCGTAGTTGCCGGAATAAATTATCGCCTTAAATTCGTTTAATTTATTTCTAATACACGCGTTACAATAAAAGACGTTTAAGTTATTTTTTACCACGGGCCGGCGTTTTAAACTATTTTTCACGTCGGGCCCGCGTTCCCCGGACCCACAACGTTTAAAGAAGGCTTCGACCTATACAGCTTTCGTACGTTTTCGTCAATTAACCTACTAGCCTAGCATTACCTATTTCATTAAAATGCACCCATCTTTTATAAAAAGGCTAGGATCACTGAATTCGGACCACAGCTTTACGAAGGGTACATTTTCCTCAGCACAAATCTCTTCTAATTTAGTATTAAAAATATCGTTTTAGACGTAATCCTAAGACCCAAACCGTGCCTAGGGGTAATACCTAGAACTAAAGACCTATCTGACCTCGCCTTCAGGGACCTAATTAACCCCCTATATCTCTCCAAAAGGTCAGGCACTCTCGTATCGGGCCTATACGAGTCGTTGCCCCCACCATCGTCACCAACATCGAGTGACGGGAGGCAACGTCAATCCTGTCCACTTCGTCTCTAACTCTGTCAACCCTGGCCCCTGGGAGACAACCGTCCTCCTCTTGTTGGATGCCGTTCAACGAACTCTGTGTCCATGTGGCGCACTAAAGAGTCCCAATTAAAATAGTTTCCCCCTCATTCACGTCCCTTTCCAAATGGCGAAAGGGTTGAAACCTCGATAGGGGGAGGGGGGGGGATTCCTATCCTCCTAACGTACGCGCCTAGCTCCACCCTTAACTTCTCTAAATCCCTCCCATCTACTAATCTCGGACCAACCTTAACCCCTTCCTCAACTCTATCCAACCTTCCCGATAAGCTACCTAAACTAGAAACTAGGTTACGCACCTCACCCTTCAAATTACTAACGTCTTCAACGTTAGTATTGGTTCGGCTTTCGTCAACCGTAGCCCTACCCCTGCCCTCATCAAGCGTTGCAAGTCTTTCCGTTACCTCACGTACACTGCGTTTTATGTCAACTATTTCCTCCCTTAACTCGCAAAAGAAACAAACTGATCTCTCGGTAATCGCCATAGGACCGCCGTTATAATCTTTAAAATCCGAATACCACCGGTTTACCCACACCTAACACACGACGCTTTCTGCGACGGCATGCGCAGTTAAAATTAGTTTATAACCGTCACAAGTTTAATTAAATTAAGCCGGCACGCTATGAAAACTTCTAAATCGCTAAAAACCACTAATATTCAATTACTTAACTACAACAATGTGAATATAACAATGTGAATATAAAACATATATAAGCAGGATTGGTTTTTTATTTATTTGTTATGATGTTTTGCAAAACAATTTCGAGTTGATGTAAAGCAAAGATGAACGCCACAAATGATGCAGACATTGAAAGTTTTATTTTCTATTTTAAATTTCGCACAGTGAATACACCTCTTTCTTACATTTGACTTTTTCATTATGTGTACCGGTACTAGTGCTGTGCCTATGGTTGAATGACTTGTCACAGAAATTGGTGTTGCTCTTGACCGATTTGTGTATTTTCCAATTAGCCCTCGTGCTATAACCTCTTTGTATTCAAGTGGCTTTCGTCCGTCATATAGTTGTTGTATTAGTTTCGCTTACTAATGCATTATAAACATAGCAAGCATTGTTGACAGCAATATCTAGGAAATCAAAAAAGATAGAATTTTGTGCGGGATTTCCTGTTATGTTGGTATGATAGCTTTTTTTGGTCCATTACATCTACACCACCCATAAACTTATTGTACATCTCAACCATCTTAGGACAAGAAACGTCGATTTTTTCTGATGTCCCTGTTTTTCTGCGCTTTACGAAAACTGTTTCTGATGGAGAAAGAAAATTTGAAACCATCAACACTGACCTACTGTCCATCCATTTTACACAACTCACTCGATTTGCTGTCATGTAATCAATATCACCTCTTTTCATGTCCTTGTCTGGCCTGAAGGTTCTGGGCATATGCTTTCTATTCGATTGCACAGTACCACACGAGTACACCTTTTTTTCAAGAACCTGTCTCTGTAACATAGGGCTGTTAAAAAATTATCAATGTAAACTTCACACCCTAAGCCTTCTATGGACTTAGTAAGCATATGCACAACTCCTCCAAGTCCCCTATCTGGATAAAGCTTTTTACCTGTGTAAATATCAAACTCATACAAATAGCCTGTTTGGGAGTCGCATCAGCACCACATTTTGAAACCCTATTTTATTGGCTTTGTTTTGATATGCTTTTCATAGCATTGTGACCTTTGAATATGATCATATGTCCATCAATCGACTGTTGCTTAGATGGTTCTTTTGCTGCTTTGAAACTTTCATTGAAATTTTATTATTAGTCTTATTTTGAATGCACGTCATACATTGGATAATTTCTAGGAGGTATCTCATCGTTATTGGCAAAGTGTAGAGCTGTTCTAATTTGTTCAAATCTGTTTCTGGCATAATCTAGATATACTCTATATCGAACATGGCAATCTGTCTGTGGTGACCAATAGTCTCTTACTGAGGGTAAGCGATGATATCCCATAACAAAATTAATTCCCAAAAAGGCTTTCAGCTCATCAG
Organism: Bathynomus jamesi; assembly: GCA_023014485.1. Lineage (NCBI taxonomy): Eukaryota > Metazoa > Arthropoda > Malacostraca > Isopoda > Cirolanidae > Bathynomus > Bathynomus jamesi. The sequence continues at coordinate 409,286 of JAJOZX010002130.1, read as the reverse complement.
AGTCAGTGAAAAATGGGATGTTTTTCTGTTCCATGTATAGCTCACTCTGCCTTATGATGTCAGTTACTAATTTAATGAAGTTGCGCACCTTCTCAAAAATATCGACTGGGTTGGGTTTGGTCATATTAAATAGCTTCACCTTATCATATGTGTATTGTATTTGTAACTGAGCAGGCACAACGTATGCTTTTGTCCATGAAAATGGGTTTGTAGTTTTACTTGATTTGGCGCGTTTATCCTGTGGTTCACTTGTTATACTGTCTGTTACATTCAGGAGAGCTCCTTCATAAGAGCAACTAGAACGGAGAGTGCACGTCCTAACTCGACAAAGATTTAGTGAAGCCTGATCAAAGTTGCCAATAACGACCATAGGGACAAATAGGTCCCTGTGAACAAAAAACCCAGTTAGGGAAAAACACACGAACAAAATATAAAATTAACATGATCAGAGTACTGAGACACATTGTGTCTAAATATGCACAAAATGTTTGTTATATTACATGATTTTAAATTACTAAGAATTTAAGTTTCTACGAGGGGTGTATTCGGTGAAAAAGGTCAATTTTGTCTAGGTCATAACTTTGGCCTATCTTTGTGGAAATATACAAATTCTTTATTTTCCTAGAATTTATGTATCAAGTAAGATACAAGATGTATCAAGTAAAAAATCGTTGAATTTTTTTAACTTATAACAATCAAGACTCCTTTGGAAATTTTATATACTTTTATAAAATTCCAAAATAAATTCATATGAAATGTGAAGCTATTCGACATTTTCCCTTGAAGGGGTCACAAACTTCTCTGAGCGGTTCGAAGATATTTGATACTTCACATTGTAACTCTCTTCATATATATATATATATATATATATATATATATATATATATATATAATTTAGGGTGATTCAAAAATATCGATTGTTAGAGTTTTTCCGGCCCACCCTCTAATTATGTTTAATTTGGTAAATACGTAATGTATACAAAATTTCAGGTGATTCTAATGTATTTTAGGGGTCGCTACCGTAATCTAAACTATTACTTTTCTGTTTACTTTCAGGACAACTGTCCCGTTCTAACGGAATATTGATGCTGTTTTACACGCGTTTGCGAATCCTTTCCCGTCTGACCTATGTAAAAGGAATCACATTGCTTACACCCAATTTTATAGATAATGCCTAAATTATTGGTAGGGCTATTTTTTACTATGATGTTTTTCATAATATTGTTATATGAAAAAACTACACTGATATCCAAAAGTTTAAGTTGTCCAGTGCCCTTTTTGTCCATTTGTCAGAGTTATCCCATTGTATTGATTGGAATAATGTTTCAGTTTTGTTTCACTCTAGCAACATTGTTAATAGAAATATTCTTGAGTCGGCTATAATTCAACTTACAAATAACCTTATCATGAGTAAAGGTCTGTTTCAACTCGATCCCGTTGCTCTGAATTCCTTCAGAATGGATTTAAACAAAAAGAGCAGGTTGTTAAATCTTTGGTAAAAAATTTGTTTTTGTCTTTTGTTTCTCTTACAATTTTATTTTTCAATTTTTTGCTGTATGCGTGTATGTGTATGTATGTATGTGTATGTGAGTATGTGTGTGGTCATTGCAGTTAAATGTGTTTGTATGTATATGTGTGTATATGTATGTATGTATGTGTGTATATGTATGTATGTATGTATGTATGTATGCAGTTAAATGTGTATATATATATATATATATATATGTGTATGTACCTTACCTTACCTTACAACCTCACAAAGGTTCTGCGCGATGATTTCTCATTTCGCGAAGGTCAAGCTTGTATGTGTATATATATATATGTGTGTGTGTGTGTTTGTATATATGTGTGTATATGTATATATATTTGGTTATGCGGGTATATATGTGTACATGTGTAGGTGTATTATTTGTAATTTTTTCAATTTATATTTATTTTTATTTCTTTATTCTTTTGCGACCTATCGTTTTTTCAGACAATAATTATAAAAACAAATCTGGTAATTTTTTCCCTTATGCATATATATATATATATATTCTGTATATATTGCGTTTATATTTCGTATATATACCGTATATATGTTGTGTATATATTTTATGGTTCTTTATATATCATCTAGGCATCATTTTGTTTTCCAATTTATATTTACTTGTACTTTTTTATTCGTTTGTGACTATAATATGCATGATTCGGACAATAACTAAAAAACCTGTGGTAATTTTTCTCTTATAAATTGGTGTGCCTCTCTTAAAATTTATCTTTCAATTTATTATTATTATTTTTTATTATTTTTTAATTTTTTTTGGTTTATTTCTTTATTTCTTTGTGACATATATATCAATTTGGCATCATCTATTAAATTGGTTGTAAACTTCCCTTTTGAGCTTGAATTTGTAGACTCCACTTACAATATTTATATTTATTTTTATTTCTTTATTCTTTTGTGACCTGTTCCATAAACAAGCCATTTGAATTTATATTGAAGGTCGGCCAAAGTGCTAAAAGTGTCTTTTTATATATATATATATATATATATATATATATATATATATATATATTTGTGGTTTTTTATTTGCCTGTTTATTTCTTTATGATTATTTAGGCTGTGACTATATATCACTAAGGCACTATTTTGTAATTAATTTTTTTTCTCAATTTATATTTATATTTATTTTTATTTCTTTATTCTTTTGTGACCTGTTTCATAAACAAGCCATTTGAATTTATATTGAATGTCGGCTGAAGTGCTAAAAGTGTCAATCTCCCATATAAATGTTTGCTCCTCCCACAATTTTTTCTATGCTTACTATATATATGTATATGTATGTATATATATATATATATATATATATATAATATATATGAATATGTATGTATGTATGTATGTTTATTTTTGTAACCTATATATTGCCTTGATCTGTCCTTTCACTCCAGTGTTCCTGAGGATGTCATTAGACGAAAGCGCTTGAGCACCCCTTTGTGTTTCTTTTTTCCTTCGTGGTTTTATTCATCATATATATATATATATATATAATATATATAGAGAGAGAGAGAGAGAGAGAGAGAGAGAGAGAGAGAGAGAGAGAGTTACAATGTGAAGTATCAAATATCTTCGAACCGCTCAGAGAAGTTTGTGACCCCTTCAAGGGAAAATGTCGAATAGCTTCACATTTCATATGAATTTATTTTGGAATTTTATAAAAGTATATAAAATTTCCAAAGGAGTCTTGATTGTTATAAGTTAAAAAAAATTCAACGATTTTTACTTGATACATCTTGTATCTTACTTGATACATAAATTCTAGGAAAATAAAGAATTTGTATATTTCCACAAAGACAGGCCAAAGTTATGACCTAGACAAAATTGACCTTTTTTCACCGAATACACCCCTCGTAGAAACTTAAATTCTTAGTAATTTAAAATCATGTAATATAACAAACATTTTGTGCATATTTAGACACAATGTGTCTCAGTACTCCGATCATGTTAATTTTATATTTTGTTCGTGTGTTTTTCCCTAACTGGGTTTCTTGTTCACAGGGACCTATTTGTCCCTATGGTCGTTATTGGCAACTTTGATCAGGCTTCACTAAATCTTTGTCGAGTTAGGACGTGCACTCTCCGTTCTAGTTGCTCTTATGAAGGAGCTCTCCTGAATGTAACAGACAGTATAACAAGTGAACCACAGGATAAACGCGCCAAATCAAGTAAAACTACAAACCCATTTTCATGGACAAAAGCATACGTTGTGCCTGCTCAGTTACAAATACAATACCCAAATGATAAGGTGAAGCTATTTAATATGACCAAACCCAACCCAGTCGATATTTTTGAGAAGGTGCGCAACTTCATTAAATTAGTAACTGACATCATAAGGCAGAGTGAGCTATACATGGAACAGAAAAACATCCCATTTTTCACTGACTCTGATGAGCTGAAAGCCTTTTTGGGAATTAATTTTGTTATGGGATATCATCGCTTACCCTCAGTAAGAGACTATTGGTCACCACAGACAGATTGCCATGTTCGATATAGAGTATATCTAGTATTATGCCAAGAAACAGATTTGAACAAATTAGAACAGCTCTACACTTTGCCAATAACGATGAGATACCTCCTAGAAATTATCCAATGTATGACGTGCATTCAAAATAAGACTAATAATAAATCATTTCAATGAAAGTTTCAAGCAGCAAAAGAACCATCTAAGCAACAGTCGATTGATGGACATATGATCATATTCAAAGGTCACAATGCTATGAAACAGCATATCAAAACAAAGCCAATAAAATAGGGTTTCAAAATGTGGTGCTGATGCGACTCCCAAACAGGCTATTTGTATGAGTTTGATATTTACACAGGTAAAAAGCTTTATCCAGATAGGGGACTTGGAGGAGTTGTGCATATGCTTACTAAGTCCATAGAAGGCTTAGGGTGTGAAGTTTACATTGATAATTTTTTAACAGCCCTATGTTACAGAGACAGGTTCTTGAAAAAAAGGTGTACTCGTGTGGTACTGTGCAATCGAATAGAAAGCATATGCCCAGAACCTTCAGGCCAGACAAGGACATGAAAAGAGGTGATATTGATTACATGACAGCAAATCGAGTGAGTTGTGTAAAATGGATGGACAGTAGGTCAGTGTTGATGGTTTCAAATTTTCTTTCTCCATCAGAAACAGTTTTCGTAAAGCGCAGAAAAACAGGGACATCAGAAAAAATCGACGTTTCTTGTCCTAAGATGGTTGAGATGTACAATAAGTTTATGGGTGGTGTAGATGTAATGGACCAAAAAAAGCTATCATACCAACATAACAGGAAATCCCGCACAAAATTCTATCTTCGCTTCTTTTTTGATTTCCTAGATATTGCTGTCAACAATGCTTGCTATGTTTATAATGCATTAGTAAGCGAAACTAATACAACAACTATATGACGGACGAAAGCCACTTGAATACAAAGAGGTTATAGCACGAGGGCTAATTGGAAAATACACAAATCGGTCAAGAGCAACACCAATTTCTGTGACAAGTCATTCAACCATAGGCACAGCACTAGTACCGGTACACATAATGAAAAAGTCAAATGTAAGAAAGAGGTGTATTCACTGTGCGAAATTTAAAATAGAAAATAAAACTTTCAATGTCTGCATCATTTGTGGTTCATCTTTGCTTTACATCAACTCGAAATTGTTTTGCAAAACATCATAACAAATAAATAAAAAACCAATCCTGCTTATATATGTTTATATTCACATTGTTTATATTCACATTGTTGTAGTTAAGTAATTGAATATTAGTGGTTTTTAGCGATTTAGAAGTTTTCATAGCGTGCCGGCTTAATTTAATTTAAACTTTTGACGGTTATAAACTAATTTTAACTGCGCAATGTCGTCGCAGAATGCGTCGTGTGTTAGGTGTAGGGTAAACCGGTGGCATTCGGATTTTAAAGATTATAACAGCGGTCCTATGGCGATTACCGAGAGATCAGTTTGTTTCTTTTGCGAGTTAAGGGAGGAAATAGTTGACATAAAAAGCAGTGTACGTGAGGTAACGGAAAGACTTGCAACGCTTGATGAGGGCAGGGGTAGGGATACGGTTGACGAAAGCCGAACCAATACTAACGTTGAAGACGTTAGTAATTTGAAGGGTGAGGTGCGTAACCTAGTTTCTAGTTTAGGTAGCTTATCGGGAAGGTTAGATAGAGTTGAGGAAGGGGTTAAGGTTGGTCCGAGATTAGTAGATAGGGAGGGATTTAAAGAAGTTAAGGGTGGAGCTAGGACGCGTACGTTAGGTGATAGGAATCCCCCCCCCCCACTATAGAGGTTTTCAACCCTTTCGCCCATTTGGAAAGGGACGTGAATGAGGGGGAAACTATTTTAATTGAGGACTCTTTAGCGCGCCACATGGACACAGAGTTCGTTGAACGGCATCCAACCAAGAGGAGGACGGTTTGTCTCCCAGAGGCCAGGGTTGACAGAGTTAGAGACGAAGTGGACAGGATTGACGATGCCTCCCGTCACTCGATGTTGGTGACGATGGTGGGGGGCAACGACTCGTATAGGCCCGATACGAGAGTGCCTGACCTTTTGGAGAGATATAGGGGGTTAATTAGGTCCCTGAAGGCGAGGTCAGATAGGTCTTTAGTTCTAGGTATTACCCCTAGGCACGGTTTGGGTCTTAGGATTACGTCTAAAACGATAATTTTTAATACTAAATTACAAGAGATTTGTGCTAAGGAAAATGTACCCTTCGTAAAGCTGTGGTCCGAATTCAGTGATCCTAGCCTTTTTATAAAAGATAGGGTGCATTTTAATGAAATAGGTAATGCTAGGCTAGTTAGGTTAATTGACGAAAACGTACGAAAGCTGTATAGGTCGAAGCCTTCTTTAAACGTTGTGGGTCCGGGGAACGCGGGCCCGACATGAAAAATAGTTTAAAACGCCGGCCCATGGTAAAAAATAACTTAAACGTCTTTTATTGTAACGCGTGTAGTATTAGAAATAAATTAAACGAATTTAAGGCGATAATTTATTCCGGCAACTACGATATAGTTGCTATCACTAAAACGCGGTTAAATACCGTGACTCGGGACTTGTTGGGGGAACTTGATATACCGGGTTTTAAACTCTTTACTAATGATAGGTTACATAGGATTGGTGGTGGCGTTTTGCTGTACATTCGTAATTCCCTTAGGGCTATCGAGGTTAAGGTAGATTTTCCGGCAGCAATTAAGCGTTGAAGTTAGGGCGCGTAGTATTAGTTTTAATTTTGTTGTTGTTTGTAGACCTCCCGATCAACCCTCGATACAGATATTAGATTTTACTCACTTCTTGGTAACTTTATTTACAATCGGAATAGTGTAGTGTCGGAGACTTTAACTGCCCTAATGTTAATTACGAGACTTTTACTGGAATGAGGAGGGTTTGAGATTGATTGAGTTCATGGAAGATAATTTTTTACGACAGATGGTTACCGAATCAACGCGCGGTGACAATATTTTAGATTTGGTGATGACGAACGGAGAAAATATAGTCGAAGGTTTAGAAGTAGGCGAGAGTTTAGGATGTAGTGATCATCAAATTCTTAGGTTTAAGTTATTGATAGAAAACACTAAGGATAGTAACGGAATAGAAGTTCCTGATTTTCGTAGGGCTAATTTTGATAGTTTTGCGGATAGGATGAGAGTAGTGGACTGGGATAACTTATTTATGGGTAATGACACAAATTTGCATTGGGAGGCGTTTAAAGAAAGTTTTATGAATATTGAAAGGGAGTTTATTCCTCGTAGACCCAAGCGTGCTAGAATTCATGGTAGGCCCAAGTGGTGGACTAGGGAAATAGGCGACTTCATAAACGAGCGTAACAGAGCGTATGAACTTAATAAGCGCAATGACACGACAGCTAACTTTAATGGATATATCGAGCTTAGACGTCAGGTTAAAAGATCAGTTAGGAATGCTAAACGTAATTTTGAGATACTTACTGTATAGCTGCAGATAGTAAACATAATCCAAAAAAGTTTTTTGAATACATCAATAATCGTAAGCCGATAAATATAACATAGGCCCTCTAGTGGATGTTAACGGCGTTTTGGCTTCTGACGCTAGGCGATGGCGGTATTTTCAATAACTTTTTTGCGACAGTTTTTACCGTAGAAGACGTAAATAATGTTCCCGACGTGGACGATATCGTTCCATTGAGTAGCGAGACTATTTTGGATGAAATAACTGTTTACGAGGGTGAGATTGCGCATTATATCGATAGGCTAAAAGTTAGCAAGGCTCCAGGCCCTGACGCTTTTTATCCCAAACATTTTAAAGATTTGAAAGACATTATTGTAGGCCCCTTAACGAAGATTTTTAATCAGTCACTCGAAACGGGGATTATTCCTGAAGACTTCAAATTAGTTAACGTCACGACCATTTTCAAAAAAGGCGACCGCACAGTAGCTAGCAATTATAGGCCCATTAGCTTAACGTCAATTGTCGGTAAACTATTGGAATCCGTCGTTAGGGATCGTATCATCGATCACTTAGAAAGTCGAGATTTGATTAATAGTAGTCAGCATGGGTTTCGACGCCAGAGATCTTGTTTAATTTGTTAGAATTTTATAACGAAATAGTGCGCGAATACGATAGGCATAGAGCGGCTGACTTTATTTATTTAGATTTTAAAAAGGCGTTCGATACAGTTCCGCAAAGAAGATTAATTGCGATGGTTAAAGCGCACGGTATACGCGGTCAGGTAGCTAAATGGTTAGAGGAAAGGCTTCGTGCTAGGAGACAGAGGGTCGTTGTTAATGGTAGTGAATCGGGGTGGTTGGATGTAGGTAACGGTGTCACACAGGGTTCAGTGTTAGGCCCATTGCTATTCGTAATTTACATTAACGACATAGATGTAGGATTGACTAGTAACGTGTGAAAATTCGCGGACGATACTTTTTGTTATTGTTTATATTTTTTTTCTTCTCTCCTTAATTGCATGTCTGTAACTCTATTTCATGTCTGTAACTCTTTATTGCATGTCTGTAGTTTGCATGGTATGATAGTGTTTGAGTTAAGAATGTGTTGTAATCCGTTCTTATTTTACTTCTTTTCATTTTTCACGCCTTTCCAGCTTAGTGGGCCGCATCCTCTACCTCCCTATGGAGTAGAGGACCGTTCTGCAATCTTTCCTATTCTCTCCGACTATTTTTCCGATTTGTCGGCAGTGGCCGGCGGATGATGATGGTGAGCCTTTTTTATCTTTTTCTGAATGAATGTTAACCCACGAGTGATAGGTGTTGCTACTTACTTAACCCCTTATTCTCTTCTCTTAACCCCCTACTCTTTCCTTTCTCTCGGGCTAACCTTAGAGTGGATCTTTGGGTGTTTGTTAGCCATAGCTTCTGTAGATCTGTATATATATATATATATATATATATATATATATATATATATACATACTGCATATATGTACATACAGTATGTATATATACAGGGGTTAGACAAAATAATATGAACACCCGCCGATTTCACCGGTTATCTTTACGGACTGCTCAGACACAAAGTAAACGGTCAAATGACTGGCAAACCTATTTAAATGCGTAACAGAGAGTGTATACGTCATGTTATAACCCTCACGTTGATTTTACAGATCTGAGTGAATTATGAATTAGCAGTTATGAAAGACCTGTCAGACTTCCAAAGAGGGCAAATTGTCGGAGCGCGGATGGCTGGTGCATCGGTGACGAAAACCGCTCAGATGTTCAATGTATCCAGAGGAACTGTCTCTATGGTCATATCTGCATACCAAAACCATGGAAAGACAAGCACCGACAAATGCAATAGTGGACGCAAGAAGAAGCTGTGTGATCGAGACCGCCGGGTGCTAAAGCGCATTGTGACAAAGAACCATAAGACCACAGCTCCAAAAGTGACTGCAGAGCTTAACCAGCATCTTGCAAGCCCGGTATCGACCAGAACTGTACGTCGCGAGCTCCATGGAGCTGGATACCATGGGAGGGCTGCAATTGCCAAACCCTTCCTTTCGCACATCAACATTGAGCGGCGCAGAAAATGGTGTAATGACATAAGAATTGGTCAATGGACCGGTGGAAGAATGTAGTCTACTCCGACGAATCCTCCTTTACGCTATTTCCATGTTCCGGTCGAGTTTACGTCTGGAGACAGCCTAAAGATGCTTATGACCCCGACTGCCTGACCCCAACCGTTAAGCATGGAGGTGGATCTGTGATGGTTTGGGCAGCAATATCGTGGAATACTCTTGGCCCAGCTGTAGTACTGCATGGTAGGGTTAACGCCCAGGTCTATCTGTCAATATTGGCTGACCAGGTCCATCCCATGGTCCAAACGCTGTTTCCCAATGGCGGCGCCGTCTTCCAGGATGATAATGCACCAATCCACACCGCTGGGGTCGTTAAAAACTGGTTTGAAGAGCATGTTAGTGAAGTAGAACGCTTGGATTGGCCTCCACAATCCCCGGATCTTAACATTATCGAGCATCTGTGGTGTCAGTTGGAGCAGCAGGTCAGAAGCCGATTCCCACCGCCGGCGTCTTTGGAGGAACTGGAGCAGAGTTTGCTCGAAGAATGGCTCAGGATTCCTCTAGCCACTGTCCAAAAGCTGTATGAATCAATTCCCCGACGCATTGCAGCTGTTATTGCCGCTAAAGGAGGACAAACTCCATATTAAGAATAAAAACCGCCATTTATCAAGGTGTTCATATTATCTTGTCCAACCCCTGTATATATATATATATATATATATATATTGTTATACGAGTACTATAGATAGCGTACTTGCTCACATGCCCCAAGCACAAGAATATAAATATTTAGTTATTCTAATAAAGCGGTAGATCAAAACTGTTTTATTTTGTCGACTACCATTAAGGACCATCGGGACACATTTGTCCCACAAAATATCTGATAATCTATTGAACGTACAAGTCAATGGATAGCAAATTCGTTTCTAGCACATCCGAATTACCAGAAATAACTCTCTTTTGCAAATAAATCTCCCCTCAAAACCATGTGGTTCTCAAAGGGTTAAAAAGACTAATTGTAGCCACTGCGGCAGTCTCCATCTTCATATAAATCGGGTAAACTGTAAAGTTGTTGTGACTGACTCATGATGAGTGTGTTTATTCACTGGTGAAAATAACTGCTGTGAGTTCCAGCTGAAAATACTCACTTTTATATGTGGTACGACACTCCATTTGTACCCAGAGATTAGAATGCTAATCACAAGCTCGCTGACTTCCTGATTGGACATACAGTCGGTGCTGCTTAGCCTTTTCTACGATAATCAACTCAGCGCATGCATAGAACGGAGAGAGAGAGAGAGAGAGAGAGAAGAGAGAGAGAGAGAGATTGTATATATATATATATATATATATATATATATATATATGGGAATGAACTCAGAATGGTTCCCTGAGTTTTTTATGATACACACAGACAGTGCATGGAACAAGGAACTCTTCTGGGATAATTAAATCTACTATAGTCCGAATAAGTAATGGTAAATGACAAATACCATAGTTTTTCTTTTTCATGATGCAAGCCCGACGTGGGCAACGGGTCTCTCCCAAAGAGGTCCCATAAATATAGCTTCCCTCACCAGCTATCTGCAAAGCAGACAGGATCCAGCTTTGGGACCCTAGATCCATGTCCCAAAGCTGGATCCTGTCTGCTTTGCAGATAGCTGGTGAGGGAAGCTATATTTCTGGGACCTCTTTGCGAGAGACCCGTTGCCCACGTCGGGCTTGCATCGTGAAAAAGAAAAACTATGGTATTTGTCATTTACCATTACTTATTCGGACTATAGTGGATTTAATTATCGCAGAAGAGTTCCTTGTTCCATGCACGGTCTGTGTGTATCATAAAAACTCAGGGAACCATTCCGAGTTCATTCCCTCATGAAACGGACATGGTTATGTGCCTTGAAAAGTGGACGCTCAATTCTGCCAGTTGAGTTTACGTTTTTGGTTTGGCTAAAAATATAATAGTTACCCCTTTTTCTTTGATTATTCAATCGACGTGAATGCAACGAGTCTTTTTACTATATTGAGGTTCTAAATGTAGTGGGGCTAGGCTGCTTTAAAACCCTACATCCATGTCCCAAAGCTGGATCCGTGTCTGCTTTGCAGATAGCTGGTGAGGGAAGCTATATTTATGGGACCTCTTTGCGAGAGACCCGTTTGCCCACGTCGGGCTTGCATCATGAAAAAGAAAAACTATGGTATTTGTCATTCTACCATTACTTATTCGGACTATATGTGGATTTATTAATTATCCCAGAAGAGTTCAGAGGAAGTTTTTCTTGTTCCATGCACGGTCTGTGTGTATCATATATATATATATTCTTCGCTCAACTTGTGTATTTCTTATGCTATTATTATTTTTTATTATATATAGATACCTTACCTTACCTTATGTTGTTTCGTGCGTTGGTCTCTCTTCACACGGAGGTCAAACTGTGGCCCGCCTCTAGGTCTGGCTTGGTGGAGGAGCGAGTTGCTTTCTTGTGCTCTCCATCGTACATATCCAGGCACGGCGGCTCATCCGGTATCGTCCTGAGCCAGGCATCCAGTCTTCTCTTGAAGACTTCAACTTTGAACCCCGTTACGTTCTGAGGTCCTTTGGAAGCTGGTTGAAAAGACATGGCCCCCTGACAACCAAGCTATTTCCTTCAGAGTTGAGAGGTCCTTGGTCGGCTCTTAATTTAGGAACACTACACATTCTGCCTTTCCTATTTTCCAGTTTTGTTTGAATGGTAATTGGGTTTAGTTTTTAGGTTTGGTACCAGTTTTTCGATCATTTTCCATATGTAGATTATGGTGTACCTCTCTCTTCTTTCCAGGGAGTACAGATTTAGTTTACGTAGTCTTTCCCAGTAGTTGAGTTCTTTGCAGCCATTAATCTTGGCTGTGAAATGCCTTTGCGTTTCTTCTAGTTTATTAGTTTCTTACTTTATATATGGGGATGTCAAAACTGAGAAGTATTCAAGTTTTGGTATAATCAGTGTTTTTAGCAGGGAATCATTACTGTCCTGTCCCTTCTCTTGAACGTTCTTAATACCTGTCCGGCGACTCTTTTTGCTTTATTTATCGCTACCTGATTTTGTGTTTCGAATTTCGCATCATCTGTCATTATTATCCCGAGATCGATCGCTTTCGTGCTTCTCTGAATTTCCCGTCTATCTGGAGCATAATATGCACTCTGTTTAAATTCTTCTGTTCTACCATATTTCAAGAGCTGAAATTTCTTGGTATTAAATGACATGTTGTCTTCTGACCATTTGTATATTTTGTTTGTGTCCCTCTGCAAGGCCTCCACGTCATGTACATCGCTGATTTTTCTGCTTATCTTTGTATCGTCTGCAAAGGATGTTACGATACTGTTGCTGTTTACTCCGCTGTCCATGTCTGTAGCATGATAATGAACACGAGTGGAGCCAGTACTGTCTCTTGTGGTACTGAGCTGCGTACTTCCGATTATGATGATGATATACCTTGAATTTTGACGACCTGCAGACGTTCTCTGAGGAAGTTGTAGATCCATTTTCCCACTTTGCGTATTATTCCCATATATTTCATTTTATGTGCTATTATACCATCGTCACATTTATCGAAAGCTTTAGCAAAATCTGTGTATATAACATCATAGTTGTCATTGCCTTCCAATGCATCTAGGATATTGTTGTAGTGCTCTATTATTTGTGATAATGTGATAGGCATGATCTACCTGATCGGAATCCATGGTGATTTTCGTTGAGTCTTTCCCGTGTCTCCAGGAAATTATTTATTTTCTCTCTAACTATTCTTTCAAATACTTTGGTGAGGTGGGACGTCAATGACACTGGTCTATAGTTCTTTGCTTGAGATCTGTCCCCTCCTTTATATATAGGGACAATGTTTGCTCTTTCCAAGATGCTCGGTATTTCCCCAGTGTCTAGGGATCTTCTCCATATCCAATATAAAGGTGTAACTATTTCATTTTTACAGTTTTTAATCAATAACACTGGTATGCATATGAAATTGTTTTGTCTGCTGTGAGGGTTTTTTCAACTCATATTATATAATTCGACCATGCTGAATTCCAAAATGACATTGGTTTTCCTCAATCAGGTCAGGTTGTTTCTCTATTGGCCATTTATTATAAATCCAATTTTATCCCCAAATTTATTGATTTTTTTAGCTTAAACACTGTAGATACGAGTAATATTATAAGAACACTCGTGAAAAATGAAAACATTGTGTGAATAAATACTTTTATTCATACAATGAATATGGAAAAAAGTTTATTGAAGAAGGAATGAAGTTTTTTTGGCTTTCCGTCTGTGTTTTTCTTCGGGCACGTCTCGCTTCAAACACCAGCAATAGTCCGCCAGCATATTGATATCCCAGTTTCCCTGGTACCTCTCTTCCATTATTTTGATATCTTGGTGGAATCGATCACCCTGTTCCTCACTATAATCCCCGCAATTTTCAGGAAAATAGTCCAAGTGGGACCACAAAAAGTGCATTTTTATGGACATGCGCGACCGATGAGCTTTGAAAGCTTCCATCAAGTTTTCGACAACGGACTCGTATTCTGGACTTCTACGCTTGCCAAGAAAATCAGTGACAACTGATCTGAATGCCTGCCAGGCATTCTTCTCAGTTGGAGTCATTGCGTTTTCGAACTGAGTATCCTTGATCAAAGTTCGAATTTGAGGACCATCAAAAACCCCAGCATTTAGTTTAGCATCAGATATATGAGGAAATTTACTCTCGAGATATCGGAATGCTGAACCCTCCTTATTCATTGATTTGATGAAATTTTTCATCAAGCCCAGCTTAATATGAAGTGGTGGGAGCAAAATTTTTGTTGGTGGTACAAGGGGCACTGAAACGACATTATGCGACCCAGGTTCAAAATTCTCTCTGGATGCCCATTCACGCTGTGCATAGTGCTTCTCATCCGCTCGGCTATCCCATTTGCAGAGGAAACATGGGTATTTCGTGTATCCCCCTTGCATTCCCAATACAAATGCCACAATCTGAAAAAAAAAGAAAATATTTAAAGAATTTAGAGAATTTGTTCTATCAGATAAAAAAATCTATGCATTGGACTGTATCACTTCTGTGGGGAAGTTAAGTGTTCTTATACGCTCTCAAATAACCTTTGGAAAAACAACATAGTCAATAGCAGTAGCCGAGCGGATGAGAAGCACTATGCACAGCGTGAATGGGCATCCAGAGAGAATTTTGAACCTGGGTCGCATAATGTCGTTTGAGTGCCCCTTGTACCACCAACAAAAATTTTGTTCCCACCACTTCATATTAAGCTGGGCTTGATGAAAAATTTCATCAAATCAATGAATAAGGAGGGTTCAGCATTCCGATATCTCGAGAGTAAATTTCCTCATATATCTGATGCTAAACTATGTAAATGCTGGGGTTTTTGATGGTCCTCAAATTCGAACTTTGATCAAGGATACTCAGTTCGAAAACGCAATGACTCCAACTGAGAAGAATGCCTGGCAGGCATTCAGATCAGTTGTCACTGATTTTCTTGGCAAGCGTAGAAGTCCAGAATACGAGTCCGTTGTCGAAAACTTGATGGAAGCTTTCAAAGGTCATGGGTCGCGCATGTCCATAAGAATGCACTTTTTGTGGTCCCACTTGGACTATTTTCCTGAAAATTGCGGGGATTATAGTGAGGAACAGGGTGAACAATTTCACCAAGATATCAAAATAATGGAAGAGAGGTACCAGGGAAACTGGGATATCAATATGCTGGCGGACTATTGCTGGTGTTTGAAGCGAGACGTGCCCGAAGAAAAACACAGACGGAAAGCCAAAAAAACTTCATTCCTTCCTCAATAAACTTTTTTCCATATTCATTGTATGAATAAAAGTATTTATTCACACAATGTTTTCATTTTTCACGAGTGTTCTTATAATATTACTCGTATCTACAGTGTTTAAGCTAAAAAAATCAATAAATTTGGGGATAAAATTGGACTTATAATAAATGGCCAATAGAGAAAAAACCTGACCTGATTGAGGAAAACCAATGTCATTTTCGAATTCAGCATGGTCGAATTATATAATATGAGTTAAAATAACCCTCACAGCAGACAAAAAAATTTCATATGCATACCAGTGTAATTAACTGTCACTTGTGTGTCCTTTGAGCACTTGGAGTCTGATTTCTTTAGGTCCACTTTTTTACACTGGTCTAAGTTCACCGTGTGCATACACTTTTAAATCATACGCGATTGTCTTATCAAACGTTAAGAGAACAAAAATTTAGAGAAATGAACTTCAATGAACTATTGGACAAAGTACTTCGGTGAAATTGATACGAATTCTGCAAGGTTATATTGTCGTTTTGAGAACCTCTTTTTTTTTTTTTAGAACTTTGGAATTGACTAAACTCTATAACTTGGAAGGTATGAAATTTCAAAGGTTTTGTGTGGACATTGCTCAAGTTTCTGGATGTACGCGTTGGTGGCTAATTGCCTCCGACATCAATCATTCCACGTCTCGAGCGTCTTTCAATAATTTAGTACGTAGTGCATGAATGCACGGGTATAGCCTAAACGGGTATAGGGGGTACGTGTGGTAGTAGCACTTGAACTGGAAAATATGGTATGGTTTAAAAATAATTTGTAAATGGGATAAACCGACGTTATGATTACTGTTCTTCGTTTCGTGTATTCGGTCTTTTTTTTTTGGAGTGAAATCAAAGTGGCAGATGGCTCCAGTTTCGATTTCCAAACCTTCTGGTTAGAAAGAACAGAATCGAATGAACGTTGTCCCGTAGAGCGATGCAGAGATGCAACACTCTCTTTGGTGGGAAGAGAAAAGAGTGGCAAATTTCTTCCGAATTCGTCAAGGTCATAAACCGAGCTTGCATTTGTCGTTCATCTGTGACGATCTCGTCACAGACCTCTTCCCCCGGAAAATGTCCCTCATCGAGAACTTCCCTCGTGATTTCTGGGACAGTCTCTGATATCACCGCAAAACGTTATAATGAACATAATATCCCTCTAATGCGTCCAACCATTCGTCCACGTATGGGGGTACCATGTTGCCCATTCGCCCACGTAAAAATTGGAACTTTAGGGGTATTACTCGTTCGATAATCACATTTATCCACTTTTCTTCGAAAACAACGAAAGAAAAATGGACTTCCAAACGAGGAAGGCGAAGCGAAACCAAAAAAAACTTATCCCTAATCTAATATCGTATATACAACAGAATTTAAGCAGAAAAACTTAAGCTTAAGATTAGCTATTTTTGGTTTAAACAAACAATAAAATCATTCCAACGAAGATGCAAAACTTGCCCGTCGATTTCGATACATTTTTTTCGAAATGTACGAATCCATTTTAATTTAAACCAAAAAAGCACATAAAACAACTATTGCGCTCCAACGCAAAATTCCACTTAAAAAACAAAATTGAAAAGTTCGCTCATCGACGCGAAAAGACCAAGAGAAAAAAGGAAAGCAATCCTTTTTACTAAATCTAAATGCGCCGCACCGCGCCAAATCTGCACGCGCGTGAAACGAGCCAAACACACAAACACACGCACGAACTATACAGTATATACACAAATTAGGTAAAATTAATTTCAGAGTCAAAAAATGAAACTCAACTCCAAAATTCCGTTTTCTGTTAACCCAATGTGGGACAATTCCAATTAAAAAAAAAATTAAATATTCACTTTAAATTTTTTTTCTCAAATTCCATAAATTTACCGGATACTTTGCAGAAATCGTTTCGTTACAAACAATAAAATATATAAATCCTTATATAATTAAATACCCAATTTCTGCATACAAAAAAACAAACCTGTCAATTTTTCCCTCTTACCACAACCCAAAAAAAGAAAGAAAAATTTAATTCAATTGATTGTAAACACCGACAAACAAAAAATCGTTTTTAACTCACCAATGAAAATTAAATTGTGTACGAACAATAGATATATACTGGAATTTACCTATATATGTAAAACACTGCTGCACGCAAAAAAAAAAACAAATCTTACAGCAAAAATGAATAATAACGAAAACAAATTTCCAACCCTATTGTTATTACTGGGGGTACACCCTTTTTTTTTTTTTTTTCGTACTTAATTTCCCTTTTTCTTTTCAAACCAACGCATCAACTGGGATACACTTTTTTTTTTTTCACGTACTTAATTTATTTCTTGATACAAGTGTTAACCTTACCCGCCGAAACGCTTTTACGAGTTTTCTTTTTATTCCGTCTTGTAAGCGCCTTTCTTTTCGTTTTTCTTTCCTCTTCAATGCCGACTATTCCGTTGGGCAGAGTTTTGAAGAACGTTTGTTTTCGTTTCTGAGTCCTCTCAGATTCCGATGATTTCACTGGGCGGAGTCGAATGCGTTCGACTCTCCGCGCTTATCACGAAGGCGAAGCCGTTTCCGCATGAGGTGCTCTCACCGAATCGGACACGCCTGACCCTCGCAGCCTCTCATTCCTCCCTTGAAGAACGTTGCTCGTTGACGATTAACGGCTTTTAAAATCTTCTCCAGTTTCGACGATTCCTCCACTCTTCGTTGTGGGAATTTACGTCAGTGCTATGCGTCGCATATGACGTCCGATTTTCGTAGTCAATTCCAATGCGGTTCGTCCGTTTTTCGTTGACGAACAAAGTTTTTGAAAATCTTCTCCAAATTTGATGATTCCTCCACTCTCCGTTGTGGGAATTTACGTCACTGCTATGCGTCGCATAGACGTTCCAAGAGAAATTAAATTCGTAAAATTCCTCTCCGCGTGCCCATATAATAGTTTCTGTTACGATCTTCTCTCTAAACAAGTGCGTGATTCCCGCTGAAATCCGACCTCCGTTTCGGATGCGTTGACGTCCTTGTAGCGGGGTTCGACTGAACAAAGGTTTTCAAATCCTGGCTCCTCGTCTTGAAGGAACGTTTCTCGTCCCCTCCCTCCGTCCGTTGAGGGGGGTGGAAAATGGGATGCTGTTTTCTTCTAATCCTGGCATCGGTCGACAGTGTCGGCTAAGATGATGATAGTGTTAAATTCTCTCGGACCAACGAGGACGTTTACACCGTTTAATTATTTTATTCTGACTGCGAATTTCGAAGACAACAATTTATACCCTCGGTTGATGGCGTCCGCTCTCTCTCAGTCCGTTGAGAGAAGGGAATGCTTTTCTCCGTTGGAAGGATATAAAATGACGAGTTTTCCTTTGTTAGTCCTTTATTTCCACAAAGTTGAAATCACTAATAAACACCCTTAACACAACACTTGCTTAGAGAGTTATTAACGGGCAAATGCTTACATCAAAAAGCTAAGGGGACCAGCCGAAACGGCCCGGTCCAAGGGCGGAACACTCACACCCACTCGAGGCCGAGGCGAGACTCTAACTCCCTGTCTCAAATCTGAGGCAGACTCTCTCAAGGCGTGTTCATTTCCTCCTTGAGAAAACCCGTGGTGCCACGTTTCCAAAGCTTTATTTACTTGTAAATTCCTACTTTAATAATGGTATTAACAAGAGAATTGGTATAAAATGATATTAGCAAAAGAATTTATACAATTGTAGTTTTATACTAATCGAAAGACATTTGAATTTTAGGAATCTCTGTTAAGATTATAGATGTGACAACTGTGGAGAGCATCGTTAGCTTATCGAAAGGGTGCCAGATAATCTGGGCTTGAGGCAATTATACAAATATTAAGAATTTTACGGAGTCCTGTTTTAATTTATATGAACAAAATAATATCTTTTAAAGGATTAATATTTTAATTTATACAAACAGAATATCTTAAATTTTAACACAAATTTATTTTCTCGTAGAAACACTTTTCTACATATATATATAATATATATGTTTATTTTTGTAACCTATATATTTCTTGAACTCTCCTTTCACTCCAGTGTTCCTGAGGAGTCATTAGACGAAAGCGCTTGAGCACCACTTTGTGTTTTCTTTTTCTCTTCGTGGTTTTATTCATCATATTATATATATATATATATATGAAGTAAAATCACAGAATAACACGTGATCTTATTAATAAGCAAACAACCACAGGGAAAAAGGAAAAAGAAACACGAAATCCGAGCGCTTTCGTGATATATTCACATCTTCACGGGCAAGAGAGAAGATGTGAAGATATCACGAAAGCTTTCGGATTCGTTTCTTTTTCCTTTTTCCTGTGGTTGTTTGCTTATTAATAAGATCACGTGTTATTCTGTGATTTTACTGCATATATATATATATATATATATATATATATATATATATATATATATATATATATATATTTTGTTACCTCCTGTCCCCAACCCTACCCTAAAATGAACCTTACCAAAAGTAAGTGAGGGCAAGTCTGACACAGATTAAATGTTTTTAAGGCCGCGACTTCTTAACGGCTGTATAATATTGATTATTAATAGCGTATACTACCTTGTTTTAAAGGAAAGGAACAATGAACCCTAAACAAAATAAAATGTCAATACACACATACACATACAGGCAGTCCCTGCTTCGCGCTGTTTCGTTTAACGCTCGGTTTTTCTGGAACCAATTTCCCATAAGAAATAATGTAAATAGGTTTAATTCATTTAATAAAATGAATTCAATAACAAAAATATAATGTAATTGGTTGCATTGGGCATTGTTTATTGCGAAACATGTCACCAAACTATAGTGTACACTACATAAATAACTAAAATATAATGTATGGAATTACCTAAAAGTGGAAGTACTGGCTAAATTGCATCGAGTGGCTGTGCCGATGAGCTGCTGCAATCGCGTACGATGCCGAGAGCGTTATTGCGAATAGCGCTGAGCGATAAGCGAATCAGGGTATCATTATAAAAATAGCGAGTGCTATAGCGAACCAGCCAAAGCAGGGACTGCCTGTACAGTAAGGTGGAGTGAAAATATCATTTTTGGATTTTTAATTTACTTGAGTGTGGAAAAGTTGCCAATGGGCTTTAGAAACAAGCATGTGAAATTATAATACAATTGAAGCATTGCTTGATTGACCACCAGCGATTTTAATATATGGCATATTTCATGTTTTAACGATCGCTTTGCCCATCAGGAGTCATCCAAGATGCTGGTCTTTCATCCATGTTTATGCAAATAATTAACAGCTTAGTTTGCTGTAGACTGTGTTATTGCATACTTGAGGTTGACATTTAAGATTACAACATGTGTGGAATGTAAATTAATGGCAATTACAGAGGGTGGCCAATTATTAGAGCTGATGTGAGTAAGTGAGATAAGAAAGAGTTTAGTTAACCATACATTGATTTAATGCTAGTTTCAGTGATGGTAGTGATTTGGTGCGATAACATATGCAGTCCGTGAGTCAGAGGGGGGAGATTGGGAGTGGGGGGAGAGTGAGTAATATGCAAAGTGCGGCTGCTCCGCCAAGCTCAGTGCACATGTGGCAGTGAGAATTGAAGGTTATTTGTGCTGTTATCATCATTTTTTCGTGAAACTTGATATTAAAAGTAAGTTAATTACATATTGATATCTGTTTATAGGTGTTTGACAAGTGAGTGTGACAGTATTAATTTGATATTTCTTTTTCTTGCAGAAATTCTTTAATAGTCTTACATTGCTTACAATTTATAATAATTGTTTTTTTTTCAGAATGGAAATTATTACGAGGGAGAAGGCGGCATGTGTGATTTTTGGCGCGCCACGCGAGATACCCACAAATGTTCTTCCCACCTACGCTGATGTTATGAAGGCTTACATCCATACAAGACAACAGCTGACAACGAAGAATAACAAATATCCCACCGTTCGCCGAAGTATCAAAAAAAGTTTGCGTTGATGTTGAACTTGTTTGGGAGAAAGCGTCTCTTCCGACCGTGACGCACGGACGAGTGATTGAAACGCTCAGACCGTACAACGAGAAATACAAGAAAATCTTGAAACCATACAAGGCTCGGAGGACAACGACAACTACAAGCAACAACTTGAACAGTTCAGAGAAGACGCAGATAAACTCTTCGACATTAGCAAATGCAAATGTGTAGATTTCGTCATGAGCTGTAAGTGCGAAAGAGCGGACAAAGTACCACTCAAAGAAAGAAAGTTTCTAGAGGACCAGAGAGGAGCCAGAAAGATGATTATAGGAGGCATCGATTTGGTGGAAACAACAAAGCTACAGAAGAAAATATCCAGGAAAGTCTGTGAATCGAGAAGACATAGCATTCACCAAGAACAATCGAAGCAGCAATGCAATTCTGGAAGCTACAACGAGGAAGACAAGGACGACGACACCGACAACAGCGACGAAGAATACACCCTATCTAAGTCACACTGTAACTGATCTATCGACACTGGAGAGTAAACGTCAAAGAATGACGATGACTGTACGATTACCATGTTTGGCTAAAGCGTGCGATAGAACGGCGTCTCAGATCGAGCAGCAGCCGTTATTGCCTCATCCGTGCTACAAGACATTGGAATTGTGTCTACAAATGACACCTCCAAAGTCATTGATCGTAGAAAATTCGCCGAGAAAGAAGTAGAACTCGTCAAGAACTGACAAAACTAGACAGCAGTATGACAGACTTGCCTGGATTGTACTTCGACGGTCGAAAGGATAGAACGATGAAAAATGTACGAGACGCCGCAGGACATGGCCACCGGGACAGAGATACAGAAGAGCACGTCAGCATTATTTGTGAACCAGGTTCATCGTACTTTGGCCACGTGACGCCGTCAAGTGGATCAAGCAAGGCGATTTCCAAAGTAATCTTTGAATGCTTGGCTGCGCGAAGTGTGGATCTCGACAGTGTGAAAGTCGTCGGATGCGACGGAACCGCTGTCAACACTAGACATAATGGCGGAGTTATTCGGCAGCTTGAGGAATTACTACAAAAACCGCTGCAATGGCTCGTGTGCTTATTACATGCTAACGAGCTCCCCTGCGACACCTGTTTCAGCATTTAGATGGAGCAACTACAGGACCTAAGTGCTTCTCAGGACCGATAGGGAAATCTCTCACAGCATGCACGGAACTCCATATAACATCGTATGAACCTATATCTCCATTACAGCCACTGCCGCATGTTGACGTGAAGGACCTGAGCACTGACCAGCAGTACCTGTGGCAGATGTGTCAAGCTGTCAGTGAAGGACACTGTCCCTGTGATCTAGCATTGCGAAAACCGGGAACATTGAACCACTCGCCATGGATTTATTCGGGCTCGCGTCGCTTCTCGGCAGCTTATGCCGAAACTTGAGTCTAAACGTGACTATCAATTCTGAATTAACCATGCATGCATAACTCAGACTCTATCGTTAGCATAATAGTGTGCCAAAATAACTAAAAATATATAGTCTGATGTTTACTCGTATTTTAGGTATTTTTGTGTAAAATCGTATATTATTGTAAACTTATAACGTCTGGTGGTCGATCAAAAGATTGTCTGATTTTAATAAACCTTTTTGCATATTGTTCTATTAGTCCATTGGCAACTTTTAAAACATCAAGTAAGTTAAAATTCACAAAAAACAATTTTTGGGCCATTTTCACTCCACCCTACTGTACAGGGTCTGCTAGAAAAAAGGAGACCCTATACTATATGCTATAAAATCTATGGTTGTAAAACAATTCTATTTTAACATCAACTCATTAAAATATAGTTAACTAGCATTCTTGGGATTCTTGGGCCCAAATTTGAAACCCCATAGCTGTACTAATTTAAGAATACCATGAAAATAAACAACAGGTAATAAATTGTGTGTTAACGAAAAGTTTTTATTTCAATTACAAATTGACACAATATTATCATCAAACTCATTTATGACTCAACTAAAAAAAAATTCTGTATATTTTCCTCCAGTCTCTACAACTTTTCTTAGTACGCTAAGCTCCTGATCTTGGCTTGGGGTAGTTCCCATTTCCCTATCAGCATATTTCTGAGGTGGTTGACATCCCTGATTTGTTCACTGGCTAAAATAAAACATTGTTCCAGAGATGGAAAAGTTCTCTCAGATGTCATAATCAACTGGATATAGGTCAGGGATGTTCGGAAGCCAAAATTTTGGTTGAAGAAATTCTGGAACGTGTGTGGTTAAATAAGCGACAGTTTCCTTTCCGGTATGAGCACTTGCTCCATCTTGTTGGAAGATAAAATGACCTCCATCAGAAAGTTCTTTCATTTCAGGAATCATATTCTCTAAAAGAGTATTCCTATAATGGTCTCCATTTACTTTGACACTAGGCTCTACGAAATGAATAGATGTCTTTCCCAATTTTGAAACAAACACCGACAGATACCATAATGCTTTTTGAAAAATAACTTCTTGTTGAGTAAAGTCTTTCGTTCGTAATTTGACCCTTTAATTGGACATCTGAGTACACTTTGCTGTTTTGAGAGTTCCTTGGTGGATCTACAGTGAAATTTTTTTCATCTGTGAAGAATGTCTTTCTGATCTTTGCGACTGTCACGCGTCTCAGCAGTTTGTTGTCCCGTATTACTCGCTTTTCTTCATCTGCAGTACTAAACCATTGTCCATGGACACGTTTAAAAGGCCGAAGTCGAAAATTCTTTTTGACTCTAGGTCTTAAACTACAGTAGATTCCGATATTCCTGTCGCTTTTGAAATCTGTGCAGGAGTCTCATAGGTACCGGGTGCATCTTCTTGAATGAGAATTCTTGAAATACTTCAATGTTCTCTTCTGTTCTTGCACTTTTTTGGCGTCCAGTACCTGGTTTCTTTCAATTCAGCCAATATTATAAATTTTTCGCCGTAATTTATCCAATCCACGAGCTGTCCATTCTTTATCTGGAAATTCTGCTAACAATTTCTTTCTTCCCTACCCCTTTTCAATCCTACAGTGCTTTAAAATGATCTTGTTTCCGTGTTTTACTCGTCACAAGCTTCCACACAACTATCCCCTTACCTTCAACAACACACAACTCATTCCTTCATCTTCTCTTTGCATTCTTCGCGTTTCCTTTTCTCGTGATCTTTCCTGGAAAGATCACATATACTCTCTTTCTAAAACAGCTTCTAAGAGGTTAGGTGTGCTGTCCCGGCTTCACAGTTTCTTCACCCTCTCTCAGTTTCCCTGTACAGGGGTCTTGTCCGCCAATGTATGGAGTACGTTTCTCATGTATGAAGTGGCTCAACCAAAGAGCTCTACTTCACCGGGGTGGAATCAAAGGCTTTCTGTCTCTTAATTCCCCGCCTCTTACTGACTGTTTTCAATCCCTCTCTTCGCCGCACTGTTGCCGCACTCTCTCTTTACTACCGCTATTATAACGGACACTGCCCTTTTGAACTCTCTAACTGCATGCCTCCTACTTTAAGGAGAACACGCAGCACCAAACTTTCTACACTTTCTCATTCTTTTTCTGTCTAACTCTCTAATGCAAGGGTTACTCAGTATTTTCAGTCTTTCATCTACTGAACCGGTGAACTCTGGAACAAGCTTCCTCAGTGCGTCTTTCCCCATGTCTACGACATCCAATCTTTGAAACACAGAGTGTCTAGGCATCTCGGAAACCCTGGACCTTGACTTTGGCTCTCTCATTCTTCTATGGGTGGGGGTGCTTTTGCGAGCATCGCCCTTAGCCCATCCTTCCTGCATAAAAGAACAACAACCACGTAGTCGCTGTATTTAAAAAATCTTAATTTCTTGTAAAATAATTTTTATCCTTTTGCCGGTGTGACGGTTACACGTGTTTCGATCGAAGTCCAAATAAAAGTGGTATTGCATTAAAAATCCTGCAGTTAATTAGTTTTAAGCAGTGCCAATATTTGAGTGAATATATAGTGCACAGTTGTATTTCTTTTTAAGTAGTAAAATTCGCGGTGTATGTCAATAAAAAGAAAAACGAAGCGAATTAAACTATACAGCATTTTCCTGAGTGTTTCTTTGTGTGGAAAATTAGCTGCCCATCGCTAGGTTGAAATTCCTACAACTACCCCCCAATTATTCCCCGAGGCAACATCCCCCATCTCCCGAAGTAGGGGAGAATACTTTCCCTCACTCAGTTTCAGTCAACCCTCATCCAATACCTCCCATAATACCATTTGAGTCAATTTTGTGCACCAGCAGCTACCTTCTATTAGTAACATGGCAATGGTAAATAAATTCCTGCAACTCTGTGGCTTCTGTAACAAAGCAACAGATGAGGCAAAGGCGATGCAATGAGATGCGATGAGATGCGATCTCTGCCATTCACTTTTCGATTTCAAATGCTTGGAATGGAAAGATGAAGATATCTCTAATAACGAACGCGAGGGAACTTAATGGGATAAAGTTTTACTGCGAAAACTGCATGACCAAAATAAACACTTTTACGGTATTTAAAGCTGAAAGAGACTATGAGGAGAAAGTAAAAGAGGAAAGTATGAATAAAGGACAGAGAAAAACAGAAAAAACGAAGAGGTCGAAAACATACAGGCAACAGATAGTATAAAGGCAACGAAGGACATTAACACAAATACCACAAATAGGAAAAGCCAAAAGTGCAATCAAGAAAACAGACTGAAACTGTTCTCAATAAGAAGCAAAAAACAAAGGCCCCGAGTGAAACTGGGGAAGGAATTATATACAGATATTATATAAAAGATAATTGCAGATATAAGAGAGGACAATATATATATGAACCTCCCCCAATATGCAATTTCTTCTACAATAATGGTCATTGTAAATTCGGAGACAGATGCAGATTCTACCACCCGGACATTTGTAGGACTTACGCAAAATATGGAATCTGCAAATACGGAAAAAAAATGGTACTATCAACATCTTCCGATGAACGCAAAAAACAAAGGACAAAATACAAATGACAATAGGAATAACATAAGTAGCATGGGCGTAAAATGGGAGAGTGCAATTACAATGTTGCAAACGTTGTTCAATGTTGCAAAGGGAGGAGTTAATGCTACAAAGTGGGAGGGGTTATGCAACAAGGGGTGGGGGTACCCCCAAGTTGCACGAAGGGGAGGAGCTTTAGGGGAGAAGGGACGATGACCTCCCCACCTAAGGTCTGACCCTGACCTCTTAGGGTGAGAAGATGGGACGGCCTCACCCCCCAAAGGGGTATACCTAACCGAAGAGAGAGAAAGCAGGAGGTCTTTCGGGGAGAAGTTGGGACGGCCTCACCCCACAAAGGGGTATACCTAACCTAAGAGAGAGAGAGGTGAAAGAGAGAAAGAGAAAGAGTATGTTTCGCCTGGCAGCGCCAGACGCATAATAAAGCTCTCGGCTTCAGCACCTGGTTTATAAGGTGTAAATCATCCAGTTGGCTTAATCAGCCATTTGGCTTAATCTGGCTTAGAAGGCGTAATTGGCTTGTTTAGGTGAATATTAATAACCTTCGAGCGAATTAAAAGCACACACACACACACATACACCCCCGACTATATACACGCTCATACATCCCCTATTATTACACACACACACACACACACACACACACACACACACACACACACATTGCCTTAATCAGCCAATTCCCTTAATCAGCCAGTTGGCTTAGAAGGCTTAATCTGGCTTAGAAGGCGTAAATTGCTTGTTCAGGTGCACTTTATTATCTTTGAGTTGCCAGAGTGCACTATTTATTTAATTAAAACATATATTCTTGACAGTTGGCTTAGAAGTCTCAAGCAGCCAGTCGGTTTAGAAGACGTAACCTGCCATGTCATTTGGTATATATATATATATATATATATATTTACTTAAATAATATCGTTTATATATACAACCAAAAGAATTAAATGAAACACTATTAAATCATTCTGGTTATTTAGACGAATTATTGGAAATAATTTCATGAAATATATAGAAAATAAATACACAATGACAATAGTTCATTCCATACACAGTTTAAACGAGGAATATATATATATATATATACACATACGATAAAAAATAATAATAGTGTGAGAAATATGGAAGTTGAACATCCAAAAATAATAATAGTATAAGAAATACACAGTTTAAACGAAGAATATATATATATATATATATATATATATATATATATATATATATATAATAAGGAGCAAAAAACAAAGGACACGAGTAAATATGGGGAATGAATTATATGCAGATATTATATAAAAGATAATTGCAGATTTAAAAGAGGACAATGTATATATGAACATCCTCCAATATGAATTTTTTTCTATAATAATGGTCATTGTAAATTTGGAGACAGATGTCAATTCTACCACCCGGACATTTGCAGGACTTACGCAAAATATGGAACCTGCAAATTCTGGAAAAAATGCTACTATCAACATCTCCCGACGGACTCAAAGAACAAAGGAGAAAGTTTAAATGACAATAGGAATAACAATAATTAGGAACAACAATAGGAACACAATAAGCGAACAAGAAAATTTTTTCAACATCGCGGACACGTTACGGATGCTAAATGTCATCCACATGCAGTTGACACAGCTGGAAACCCCCGAGCCAAACCGCTACCCGGCAAGAAGCTACCAGTACAAGTAGACGGAAACGGATCGCTCTCGGAGGATCATAGGGCAACGAATCAAGAGATATCGAAGGAAAACGAACTTGAAATGCACAAGGGGCAACGAAAAACAGAACATAAAAATTGTCCTGGCTAATAGTCAAGGAAAAAGACCAAACCAATCACTCAATAAGGTTCCGTACCTGAAAGGATTTATGGACGAAACAAAGGCGGACATCGCATGCCTCACAGAAATTCATCTTAAGGATTGCCAAGGAAATTGTGAAAACTGAGAACATTGTATTGATAAGAAAGAGATAAGTATAGAGGGCTTCAACTTACTAAGAGCGGATATAACGACGAGACGTAAAGGTGGTAGTGCTATATATGTACAGGAAGGCCATATGACAGAGATGATAATAAGTAAATCAAACAGTTATGTGGAACTCCTAGCAGTAAAAATAGAAAAACTAAACGTGATAGTAATAGCCATCTATAGACCTCCAAGCACCCCAACCGAAAAATTCTCGGGGCCATTGATGACATCAGAAAGCCAATAACGGTCATGAACCCCCCATCCCCCAATATAATGATCTGCGGAGACTTTAACTTCCCGTTTATAAAATCAAAAAAGGTGGATAGGAATATATATATTCATCAGGATAAGGGGGCACAAGAGAAGACCAGGAGCAAGCAAAAATGTTGATGGCTCTCACAAATGAGTTTATGCTGACTAGGGTGCTCCGAAAATTAAAAGATGTTGAAAAAAGCTCATACAACTTTGCTCCCCGGGCTTCTTCTCATTTTTTTTATATCATATTCATGCCAGAAAAAAATATTAGCTACATTGAAACATACTAAGCCTTGCGACCAGGCAGCTGGAAAATATGCTTTATCGAATTAATTTATTATACTTAATACTTACATTTTTTTCATTTTTTTAAGATTTACCTATCATAAATAGCGTATCTATTAAATAAATCGTAGTTTTACTTGAGTTTATATAAACTTAAATAATTATTACCAAATGTAATACTTATTTTTTTGTCAAGAAGAGCCATAATTAATTACTTTTCAATGGCAGACGGAAACGGTAATAATAATGAAGATGATCCAAATAAAAACTCAAAGGATAATTCAAATATTTCCTTAAGAAAAGATGATATAATATGGCTAATAGAAAAGCCTATCGAAAAACTCTCTGATGTTCGAATCCCAATGAAGGGTGACATTTTACGCTATTTTTTCTGCCTTAAAGATGGACCAATGAAGAAAGAGAAATTTAGAAATTTTAACGGTACAATTACTGAAAAAGTATTAGAAGATACAGAAAAGCAGTGGATGAAATCAGGAATCGAAACACAACGTAAAGATAAAGTCAAGAAATTTTTTTTAGACGTTTACGAGAATTATAGGACACTCCAAACAAAGAAAGGTTCCAATTCCAACAAGGTAAAGGAAGAAAATTTTGTTAGAGACCTTGACTCCTATTTTTTTATTGCCCATAAAGATGCTGAACGCAGAGTTCAAACTGATCGGTTGAGGACGACAGAACAGAAAAAAGAGGATATTGATTTGATAAATGCAATGAAAGAGGGTAGAAAAGTTCTTTTAGGATCCGAAGATAAAAAGTATTCAAAAAAGGTTCAAGCTAAAAGAAATATGGAAGAGAATTTCACTTGCAGAATGGAGACAGACATGCGAAGAAGAGAGCTACAAGAGTCTTCAACTAGCGAAATTAACGATGAGATAGACATTGTTGATGAAGATTATTTAGAACAAGATGATAGTGATAATGATGAAAATGTGATTTCAAATTCTGATAAAAAATAAAAAAGAAAGCGTTCGAAAACTATCACACTAGAACTTCCACGAAACCCATTCAAAAGTAAAAAAAAATATCTGAAATGGCTGATCGTTTAAATTTATCTTCTGGCCAAAGAACTGCATTTATGGCTGCCATCGCAACAGAGGGGGGAGTTGATTTGGAGAATATCACGTTGTCTAAAACAAGTACGAGGACAGCAAGTAAAATAGTGCGGCAAGAAAAAGGCGAAGAAATCAAAAGGAATTTTGAATGCCCAAAATTTTGTAATCTTCATTGGGATGGAAAAATTTTGCATGAAGATGAAAGATTAGGAGTGCTGATATCTGGTGCCGCAGGGTATGAAGAGGGAAAGCTTCTTGGTTCCAAAAATCGTCGATGGCACTGGTAATACACAAGCGAATGCTACTCATTCTCTAGTAGCTGAATGGAAAGTCGAATCCAATATATAGGGTGTCCATAAATGATTACCCTGAATAAAGCATGCTATAACTTTTAAATAAACACTCGTATTCAAACACAGTTTTAATCATAAGTAGATAAACATACAAAGTTTTGATACATAGTTAATGAACTTAATAACCTTCCACATGTGCACCACGAGTGGCACGTAATATGTCTAGACGGTATTCACACTCACGCCACACATTTTCCAACATTTGTGGGTTAACTGTTGCAATTGTATCCGTAATGCGTTCTCGCAATGTCCTGATATCTGGAACAACTGTTGCATAAACCAAATCTTTAACATGACGCCAGAGAAAGAAATCCAGCGGGGTAATGTCTGGTGATCTTGGGGGCCATGGGATTGGCCCGTCCCTGCCAATCCATCGATTTGGAAATGTTGCGTCGAGAGTTTCACGAAAACATGCGCCCAATGAGGGGGTGCCCCATCTTGTTGGAAGATGACAGTTGGCTGCCTGTCCTGCAGCTGGGGGATGGCGTAATTGGTGAGCATATCCAGGTTGCGGAAACAGTGTTCTCAGTGTTTCCACCGTCCCATCGGAAACTGATGGTCTACCACTGCTCTTTCCCCTTTCCACGTTTCCAGTTTCCAAGAATTTTTTCATCCGTGACTTAATTAACTTCACATCAGGTGGACTCTTTCCATACTTTGTTCTGGACCTTCGCTGAACACTGACAGGAGATTTTGTTTCTGCAAGCCACACAACACATTGTGCCTTCTCTGTCACAGACGCCATCTTAACTGAACAGCTATTACAGCGCTCCTAGGGGCGAATGCGGCAGACGAAACACACCAGCACAGAAACTCTATGCGTGTACGAGATCACCTGTAAAAAGAAAACGGATGTAAGATTCGTCATTAAAACATGAGAGCATACTGTTTTCAGGGGTAAACATTTATGGACACCCTGTATATGGTCTTGTTTTTGACACTACGGCGTCCAACTCCTGCTGGAAAAATGGAGCCTGTGTAAAATTAGAAAAATTATTCAAAGAAAAACTTCTTTTTTGCTTGTAGACACAACATACTGGAAAGAATCTTGCAAGCAGTTTGGTCAAAACTTTTCGGCGATACAAGTAGTCCAAATAATTTAGATTTTAAAAATTTTCAGAAGTTCTGGAATACCATCAACAAAGAAAATTTCAAAATTCTTGAATTTAAAGATCGATCCTTAAAATCTCGTTGTGAAGATGTTAAAAAATTTATTCAAGAAACGTTAACCCAAAGTTCTGACAAAAAATCATTACCAAGAGAAGATTACAAAGAGTGTGCAGAACTTATGCTTATTCTCTTGGGAGGGACTCCGCCTCGTGGTGTGCATTGGTTAAAGCCAGGAGCATATCACCATGCAAAGTGGATTGCGTACATTTTGTATGCGGCTAAAATGTTTGCTTTCAGTGGTCAACTTGGGTACGATTCCAAAAAAATAAAAAATCTTGAACGCTTTTGCACATTCACATCGATTTTTTATATACAACCCTGATTATCAGCTACCAATGCAGCTGATGCTGCAATAAATGACCTAAAATTGTGGCACGATTTAAATTCTTATTGTAAAATTGATTCAGATGTGGTCTCAGCAGCTATAAAAACCTTTGAAAGACATTTTTGGTATATGACAGAAGAGGTAGCTTCATTTTCACTGTTTTCAAATAAAATTGAGATCTCTGAAAAGCGCCAAATAGCTAAAAAATTTATGAAGATGAAAAAAGTAAACAGTTTTAAAGTGGGAGTTCCCACTTTCCCTAAATTAAACTCTTCGACGAAATTAATTTCGCTGATTGGAGTAAACTCTATGTTTCTTTTACAAACTCTGGGAATAGATATGGAATGGATGACAAAGGACCAAGCAAGTGGAACGTAGATTCTGAATATAAAAAAGCATTTGAATATGTTAAGAAGTGTCAAAGTAGTAAATGATCTTGCAGAGAGAGCTGTGAAGCTCATTCAAGATTACTCAAATAACATTACCAAGGACGAGCCCCAAAGACAGTACATGCTTCAGGTTGTAGAGCGCCACAGGAAACTAATTCCTGATTTCAAGAAAGGGACACAAAACCATCTTCTGTAAAATCAAACTAAGATCAAAACGGACTGTTTATACTAACTGCCAAAAGGAAGAGGCCCACTCCTGCTAAAACAAAAATAAACCTGATGGCTACAATTATAAACAATTACGCAGGAGTGAGGGGGCATAAACCTCGGTAAAGGCCAATCTTCATCTAATTTCCCTAGAAATAAGAAGAAATACCAAATTTTAAGTTCGTCTTTTTTTTTGCACATATACTTATACTATATCAATGCTTTGTATTTTTAAATCAATTCTAATTAACCCTAATTTATTTTTATGAGGTTTATGTAACTTAATCTTAAGTAATAATACCTACAAATCAGACCTAATTGCATAATTCGAAAATCACAAAACCGCAATTTTACATGAGGCTGGTGGCAAGGCTTAATATGTTAGGATCGAGCTAAAAATTCCCCAAAGTATTCAGAAGCATGATAGCAAAGAGAAAATAACGGGGCAAATATTCAAAATTATGTTTTTTTTTGGAGGACCCTAATGCTGACACAGGAGATAACCAAAAAATACCAGAAAAAATAACTGCCTGGATCTGGTATTCACGAGTAACACGAACTTGATTGCTGATATAAAAATAACCCCAACCATTATCTCAGACCACAACTTAATCGAGATATCAACAAATATGACGACAGCATTAAAAGACAATACACATATTGAGGAAAGAAGTAAATTCGGGGCCTTTAACTTAAACTCCAAGACTATAAATTGTGAAGCAATCAGATCGCACATGGCCCAAATAGAATGGAGAACAATTTTCGAGAATATAACGACTGAAGAAATGCTAACAACCATGGAAGAATAAACGACGAGAATTTTAGAAAAATATGCTCCGAAATCACAGCCAAAAGGAAAGAGGAGCTGGCTAGAGAGGCAAAAGAGAAGATTATTCTGCAAAAGAAAGAGAGTGGAGGCGAAGTTAGACAACTGCGGAGATAATGACAGGAAAGCAATAAAAGAAAAACTGCAGGGTATCGATAGGGAAATACAAGCCCTGATTAAGGACCATACAGAGAGGGAAGAGGAAAGGATCACGTGACAGATTGCTATTTCTGCATGACAAACCTCCAAGGTGGGCTTATAAATTTATTTTTCTTAAATATTTTGAAATCCTCGTATGAAACGACATAATATTCACCATAATGTAATATTCACCATATATAGCATAATATTCACCATAATGTAGTATTCACCATAATGTAATATTCACCATATATAGCATAATATTCACCATAATAGTAATCATACATTTACATATACATATTGTTATAGAAAATACATTTACACATACATATTGTTATACAAGTTACATTTACATATACAATGATTGTATATTTTCTTTCTTTTTCATTCATATTGTCCCCGAACGGAGAATATGAATGAAAAAGAAAGAAAATATACAGACTCCATCGACCTATTTCATATCTTACAGACCGCAGCCTTCCCTCACGAGCCGCCACTGTCTGAATGCTTCTTCTATTTCATATGCAAGTTTTATATCCATGTTTCTGTGTTTCTATTTTCAGGAGTTAACAAGAAGAATAAACACATTGTTGTATACCCTGACATTCCTTCTGCTATGAGACCTGTACCCCATGGTCCTGGAATTCCAAATACCCGACCCACCTCAAACCCTGGACTTCGATGATTCTGATGATGAATCAATGACCAATGCCAATGACCAGTCCAGTCGTATATACCTCAAAATACCGCTTCAAATGAGCCGAGGCCTCTCAACCAGGCCAAACTTAATGATCTTACCAGGGATTTAGGACTTTCCAAATTAGCTGCCGAGATCTTGGGCTCACGACTTCGAGAGGAAACTTGCTGGCTCCGGGAACAACATTCTCCTGGTATAGGAAACGAGAGGAAGAATTCCGCAAGTTTTTTGCAGTGCACGAAAATACCTCTTCCTTAGTGTACTGCTGCAATGTTGAGGGGTTAATCGAATCCTTGGGCCTGCCATATAACGCATCAGAATGGAGGCTATTTATAGACTCGTCTAAACGAAGTTTGAAAGCAGTACTTCTCAACATTGGGAATAGGGTTGCATCAGTCCCTATAGCACATTCCGTACAACTTACTGAGAGCTACGATAACATGAAAATTTTACTGGATGCTCTCGTATACGACCAACATAACTGGAGGATCTGTGGAGATTTGAAGGAAATACTAATATCATAAGTAACTATTGCTATTGACTATGTTGTTTTTCCAAAGGTTATTTGAGAGCGTATAAGAACACTTAACTTCCCACAGAAGTGATACAGTCCAATGCATAGATTTTTTTATCTGATAGAACAAATTCTCTAAATTCTTTAAATATTTTCTTTTTTTTCAGATTGTGGCATTTGTATTGGGAATGCAAGGGGGATACACGAAATACCCATGTTTCCTCTGCAAATGGGATAGCCGAGCGGATGAGAAACATTATGCACAGCGTGAATGGGCATCCAGAGAGAATTTTGAACCTGGGTCGCATAATGTCGTTTCAGTGCCCCTTGTACCACCAACAAAAATTTTGCTCCAACCACTTCATATTAAGCTGGGCTTGATGAAAAATTTCATCAAATCAATGAATAAGGAGGGTTCAGCATTCCGATATCTCGAGAGAAATTTCCTCATATATCTGATGCTAAACTAAATGCTGGGGTTTTTGATGGTCCTCAAATTCGAACTTTGATCAAGGATACTCAGTTCGAAAACGCAATGACTCCAACTGAGAAGAATGCCTGGCAGGCATTCAAATCAGTTGTCACTGATTTTCTTGGCAAGCGTAGAAGTCCAGAATACGAGTCCGTTGTCGAAAACTTGATGGAAGCTTTCAAAGCTCATGGGTCGCGCATGTCCATAAAAATGCACTTTTTGTGGTCCCACTTGGACTATTTTCCTGAAAATTGCGGGGATTATAGTGAGGAACAGGGTGAACGATTTCACCAAGATATCAAAATAATGGAAGAGAGGTACCAGGGAAACTGGGATATCAATAT
Organism: Bathynomus jamesi; assembly: GCA_023014485.1. Classification (NCBI taxonomy): domain Eukaryota; kingdom Metazoa; phylum Arthropoda; class Malacostraca; order Isopoda; family Cirolanidae; genus Bathynomus; species Bathynomus jamesi. The sequence goes on along the minus strand of JAJOZX010002130.1, from coordinate 373,963 downwards.
GCTGGCGGACTATTGCTGGTGTTTGAAGCGAGACGTGCCCGAAGAAAACACAGACGGAAAGCCAAAAAAACTTCATTCCTTCCTCAATAAACTTTTTTCCATGTTCATTGTATGAATAAAAGTATTTATTCACACAATGTTTTCATTTTTCACGAGTGTTCTTATAATATTACTCGTATCTACAGTGTTTAAGCTAAAAAAATCAATAAATTTGGGGATAAAATTGGACTTATAATAAATGGCCAATAGAGAAACAACCTGACCTGATTGAGGAAAACCAATGTCATTTTCGAATTCAGCATGGTCGAATTATATAATATGAGTTGAAAAAACCCTCACAGCAGAAAAAAAATTTCATATGCATTCCAGTATTATTGATTAAAACTGTGAAAATGAAATAGTTACACGTTTATACTGGATATGGAGAAGATCCCTAGACACTGGGGAAATACCGAGCATCTTGGAAAGAGCAAACATTGTCCCTATATATAAAGGAGTGGACAGATCTCAAGCAAAGAACTATAGACCAGTGTCATTGACGTCCCACCTCACCAAAGTATTTGAAAGAATAGTTAGAGAGAAAATAAATAATTTCCTGGAGACACGGGAAAGACTCAACGAAAATCACCATGGATTCCGATCAGGTAGATCATGCCTATCACATTATCACAAATAATAGAGCACTACAACAATATCCTAGATGCATTGGAAGGCAATGACAACTATGATGTTATATACACAGATTTTGCTAAAGCTTTCGATAAATGTGACCATGGTATAATAGCACATAAAATGAAATATATGGGAATAACACGCAAAGTGGGAAAATGGATCTATAATTCCTCAGAGAACGTCTGCAGGTCGTCAAAATTCAAGGTATATCATCATCATAATCGGAAGTACGCAGATCAGTACCACAAGAGACAGTACTGGCTCCACTCGTGTTCATTATCATGCTAACAGACATGGACAGCGGAGTAAACAGCAACAGTATCGTAACATCCTTTGCAGACGATACAAAGATAAGCAGAAAAATCAGCGATGTACATGACGTGGAGGCCTTACAGAGGGACACAAACAAATATACAAATGGTCAGAAGACAACATGTCATTTAATCCAAAAATTTCAGCTCTTGAAATATGGTAGAACAGAAGAATTTAAACAGAGTGCATATTATGCTCCAGATAGACGGGAAATTCAGAGAAGCACGAAAGCTATCGATCTCGGGATAATAATGACAGATGATGCGAAATTCGAAACACAAAATCAGGTAGCGATAAATAAAGCAAAAAGAGTCGCCGGACAGGTATTAAGAACGTTCAAGAGAAGGGACAGGACAGTAATGATTCCCCTGCTAAAAACACTGATTATACCAAAACTTGAATACTTCTCAGTTTTGACATCCCCATATATAAAGGAAGAAACTAATAAACTAGAAGAAACACAAAGGCATTTCACAGCCAAGATTAATGGCTGCAAAGAACTCAACTACTGGGAAAGACTACGTAAACTAAATCTGTACTCCCTGGAAAGAAGAGAGAGGTACACTATAATCTACATATGGAAAATGATCGAAAAACTGGTACCAAACCTAAAACTAAACCCAATTACCATTCAAACAAAACTGGAAAATAGGAAAGGCAGAATGTGTAGTGTTCCTAAATTAAGAGCCCGACAAGGGACCTCCTCAACTCTGAAGGAAAATAGCTTGGTTGTCAGGGGGCCATGTCTTTTCAACCAGCTTCCAAAGGACCTCAGAAACGTAACGGGGTTCAAAGTTGAAGTCTTCAAGAGAAGACTGGATGCCTGGCTCAGGACGATACCGGATGAGCCGGCCGTGCCTGGATATGTACGATGGAGAGCACAAGAAAGCAACTCGCTCCTCTACCAAGCCAGACCTAGAGGCGGGGCCACAGTTTGACCTCCGTGTGAAGAGAGACCAACGCACGAAACAACATAAGGTAAGGTAAGGTATCTATATATAATAAAAAATAATAATAGCATAAGAAATACACAAGTTGAACGAAGAATATATATATATATATATATATATATATATATATATATATATATATATATGATACACACAGACCGTGCATGGAACAAGGAACTCTTCTGGGATAATTAAATCCACTATAGTCCGAATAAGTAATGGTAAATGACAAATACCATAGTTTTTCTTTTCATGATGCAAGCCCGACGTGGGCAACGGGTCTCTCGCAAAGAGGTCCCATAAATATAGCTTCCCTCACCAGCTATCTCCAAAGCAGACAGGATCCAGCTTTGGGACAAGGATCTAGGGTTTAAAGCAGCCTAGCCCCACTACATTTAGAACCTCAATATAAGTAAAAGACTCCTTGCATTCACGTCGGATTGAATAAGTCAAAGAAAAAGGGGTAACTATTATATTTTTAGCCAAAAACCAAAACTTAAACCTCAACTGGCAGAATTGAGCGTCCACTTTTCAAGGCACATAACATGTCCGTTTCATGATGGGAATGAACTCAGAATGGTTCCCTGAGTTTTTTATGATACACACAGACGGTGCATGGAACAAGGAACTCTTCTGGGATAATTAAATCCACTATAGTCCGAATAAGTAATGGTAAATGACAAATACCATAGTTTTTCTTTTTCACGATGCAAGCCCGACGTGGGCAACGGGTCTCTCGCAAAGAGGTCCCAGAAATATAGCTTCCCTCACCAGCTATCTGCAAAGCAGACAGGATCCAGCTTTGGGACATGGATCTTGGGTCCCAAAGCTGGATCCTGTATGCTTTGCAGATAGCTGGTGAGGGAAGCTATATTTATGGGACCTCTTTGCGAGAGACCCGTTGCCCACGTCGGGCTTGCATCATGAAAAAGAAAAACTATGGTATTTGTCGTTTACCATTACTTATTCGGACTATAGTAGATTTAATTATCCCAGAAGAGTTCCTTGTTCCATGCACTGTCTGTGTGTATCATAAAAACTCAGGAACCATTCTGAGTTCATTCCCATATATATATATATATATATTATATATATATATATATATATATATATATATATGAAAATTATGAAAATTATTTCACGAAAGTAACAAGTGAAAAATATTTATGATGAATAAAACCACGAAAAAAGGAAACACAAAAAGGTGCTCAAGCGCTTTCGTCTAATGACATCCTCAGGAACACTGAAGTACATAAAAGGTTACGGCCTATATATAGGTTACAGAAAGAAAAAATAAATAAATAAATAAATAACATACATACACACAAACATATATATATATATATATACACATACATATCTACACACATACATATATATATATATATATATGCAATAAACGGAGAAGTAAAAATAAAAATTAAAAATTAAAGATTAGAGGATTAACAAAGAGGCATACAGATTTGTAAGGCAAAATATCGATTTTTATCACAAGATCAAATGAATTATAAAATACAAATTTATATTGGAAATCTGCCCGGGTTTTAACACTTTGCCTTTTAGAGTCAAGTTTCGATATATAAAAATAAAATAAGATTAAAAGTTAATAAAGTAGCGTACAACTTTACCAAAGATTTAGCGTCCTACCCTTTTATCTAAATTAGTTTTGAAGGAATTCAAAACAACAGGATCGAGTTGAAAAAGACCTTTGCTTATGTTGAAGTTATTTGAAAGTTGGATAATGGCAGACTCAAGAATATTTCTATTAACAGTGTTGCTAGAATGAAATAAAACTGAAGCATTATTCCAATCAATACAGTGGGATAACTCTGACAAATGGACAAAAAGAGCACTGGACAACTGTCCTGTTCTAACGGAATATTGATGCTGTTTTATACGTGTGTGCAAATCCTTTCCCGTCTGACCTATGTAAAAGGAATCACATTGTTTACACCCAATTTTATAGATAATGCCTGAATTATTGGTAGGGCTATTTTTTACTATGATATTTTTCACAATATTGTTATATGAAAATACTACATTAATATCCAAAAGTTTAAGTACATTAGCAATGCCTAAAAAGCCCGGGAAAAATGGAAGTACTAAAATATTTTTTTTGAAAAGTACGAGTGTTATTATTGACACGATAGAAAGTTCGTTTTGCCTTGTTGAGACAAGATTCCATAAACGCAGATGGGTAACACAGATCACTTCCAATACCGTTGATTTTTTCCAATTCGGCATCGATGTATTCCGGACTGGCGATCCTAAGGGCACGGAGAAACATTGATGAAAAAATGGCCTTCTTAGTGGGGGTGTCATGTCCCGAGTAAAAGTGTACATAGGACAAATTTTTTGTTGTTTTCCGATAGATACTAAACTTAAAACCTGGGCTTTCCCTATGTACACGCACATCCAAAAATGGGATTGAATTGTCTTGTTCCACTTCTAAAGTAAACTTAATGGAGGGGACTTGATCATTTAACTGAAGGAGGAAGTTATCCAGGTCACGATTCATGGGCCAGATACACAAAATATCGTCGACGTACCGCAACCAAGGGATGCCAACCCCCAGGATTCTCGGAATGTAAGTAATTTCGAAAAACTCCATATAAATATTGGAGAGGAGGGGCGATAAGGGGTTGCCATTGGCCATCCCAAACACTTGTTGATAATACTCGTTATTGAAAGTGAATTTACAGTCTTTGATGCAAAGCTTAATAAGTTCCAAAACAATGTGTGAAGGTAGTGGCAGGTCATACTTATGTAATTCTTGGGAGAGAAAGTCAAGCATATCATCAATCGGCACTTTTGTAGACAATGAACAAATGTCAAAACTGATCAATCTATCGTTAGTTTCAGTACGTGCATTATTCAATTTTTCAGTAAGATCCATGGAATTTTTTACATGTGAATCAGAGATAGTTCCGAGAATGGGGGACAAGACTTTGACAAGCCATTTGGAGAGTTTATAAGTAATAGAGCCCACCGAGCTAATAATAGGGCGCATAGGGTTGCCAGGTTTGTGGGTTTTTGTGGGTTGCCAGGTTTACGGTCTTATTAAAACCCACAAACCTGGCAACCCTATGCGCCCTATTATTAGCTCGGTGGGCTCTATTACTTATAAACTCTCCAAATGGCTTGTCAAAGTCTTGTCCCCCATTCTTGGAACTATCTCTGATTCACATATAAAAAATTCCATGGATCTTACTGAAAAATTGAATAATGCACGTACTGAAACTAACGATAGATTGATCAGTTTTGACGTTTGTTCATTGTTTACAAAAGTGCCGATTGATGATATGCTTGACTTTCTCTCCCAAGAATTACATAAGTATGACCTGCCACTACCTTCACACATTGTTTTGGAACTTATTAAGCTTTGCATCAAAGACTGTAAATTCACTTTCAATAACGAGTATTATCAACAAGTGTTTGGGATGGCCATGGGCAACCCCTTATCGCCCCTCCTCTCCAATATTTATATGGAGTTTTTCGAAATTACTTACATTCCGAGAATCCTGGGGGTTGGCATCCCTTGGTTGCGGTACGTCGACGATATTTTGTGTATCTGGCCCATGAATCGTGACCTGGATAACTTCCTCCTTCAGTTAAATGATCAAGTCCCCTCCATTAAGTTTACTTTAGAAGTGGAACAAGACAATTCAATCCCATTTTTGGATGTGCGTGTACATAGGGAAAGCCCATGTTTTAAGTTTAGTATCTATCGGAAAACAACAAACAATTTGTCCTATGTACACTTTTACTCGGGACATGACACCCCAACTAAGAAGGCCATTTTTTCATCAATGTTTCTCCGCGCCCTTAGGATCGCCAGTCCGGAATACGTCGATGCCGAATTGGAAAAAATCAACGGTATTGGAAGTGATCTGTGTTACCCATCTGCGTTTATGGAATCTTGTCTCAACAAGGCAAAACGAACTTTCTATCGTGTCAATAATAACACTCGTACTTTGTCAAAAAAAATATTTTAGTACTTCCATTTTTCCCGGGCTTTTTAGGCATTGCTAATGTACTTAAACTTTTGGATATTAATGTAGTATTTTCATATAACAATATTGTGAAAAATATCATAGTAAAAAATAGCCCTACCAATAATTCAGGCATTATCTATAAAATTGGGTGTAAACAATGTGATTCCTTTTACATAGGTCAGACGGGAAAGGATTTGCACACACGTATAAAACAGCATCAATATTCCGTTAGAACAGGACAGTTGTCCAGTGCTCTTTTTGTCCATTTGTCAGAGTTATCCCACTGTATTGATTGGAATAATGCTTCAGTTTTATTTCATTCTAGCAACATTGTTAATAGAAATATTCTTGAGTCTGCCATTATCCAACTTTCAAATAACTTCAACATAAGCAAAGGTCTTTTTCAACTCGATCCTGTTGTTTTGAATTCCTTCAAAACTAATTTAGATAAAAGGGTAGGACGCTAAATCTTTGGTAAACTTGTGCGCTACTTTATTAACTTGTAATCTTCATTTTATTTTTATATATATCGAAACTTGACTCTAAAAGGCAAAGTGTTAAAACCCGGGCAGATTTCCAGTATAAATTTGTATTTTTATAATTCATTTGATCTTGTGCTAAAAATCGATATTTTTCCTTACAAATCTGTATGCCTCTTTGTTAATCCTCTAGTCTTTAATTTTTAATTTTTATTTTTACTTCTCCGTTTATTGCATATATATATATATATATATATATATATATATATATATATGTGTGTGTGTAGATATGTATGTATTATATATATATATGTTTTGTCTGTATGTATGTTATTTATTTTTTTTTTTTCTTTCTGTAACCTATATATAGGCCGTAACCTTTTATGTACTTCAGTGTTCCTGAGGATGTCATTAGACGAAAGCGCTTGAGCACCTTTTTGTGTTTCCTTTCCTTCTTGGTTTTATTCATCATATATATATATATATATATATATATAAATATATATAATATATATATACAATCTCTCTCTCTCTCTCTCTCCGTTCTATGCATGCTCTCTGAGTTGATTACTGTAAAAAAGGCTAAGCAGCACCGACTGTATTTCCAATCAGGAAGTCAGCGAGCTTGTGATTAGCATTCTAATCTCTGGGTACAAATGGAGTGTCGTACCACATATAAAAGTGAGTATTTTCAGCTGGAACTCACAGCAGTTATTTTCACCAGTGAATAAACACACTCATCATGAGTCAGTCACAACAACTTTACAGTTTACCGATTTATATGAAGATGGAGACTGCCGCAGTGGCTACAATTAGTCTTTTTAACCCTTTGAGAACCACATGGTTTTGAGGGGTGATTTATTTGCAAAAGAGTTATTTCTGGTAATTCGGATGTGCTAGAAACGAATTTGCTATCCATTAACTTGTACGTTCAATAGATTATAAGATATTTTGTGGGACACATGTGTCCCGATGGTCCTTAATGGTAGTCGACAAAATAAAACAGTTTTGATCTCCGCTTTATTAGAATAACTAAATATTTATATTCTTGTGCTTGGGGCATGTGAGCAAGTACACTATCTATAGTACTCGTATAACAATATATATATATATATATATATATATATTATATATACGGTATATATACATACTGTATGTACATATATGCCGTATATATATATATATATATATATATATATATATATATATATATATATATATATTTATATATATATATATATATATATATATATATATATATATATATATACAGATCTACAGAAGCTATGGCTAACAAAGACCCAAAGATCCACTCTAAGGTTAGCCCGAGAGAAAGGAAAGAGTAGGGGGTTAAGAGAAGAGAATAAGGGGTTTAGTAAGTAGCAACACCTATCACTCGTGGGTTAACATTCATTCAGAAAAAGATAAAAAGGCTCACCATCATCATCCGCCGGCCACTGCTGACAAGTCGGAAAAATAGTCGGAGAGAATAGGAAAGATTGCAGAACGGTCCTCTACTCCATAGGGAGGTAGAGGATGCGGCCCACTAGGCTGGAAAGGCGTGAAAAATGAAAAGTAAAATAAGAACGCATTACAACACATTCTTAACTCAAACACTATCATACCATGCAAACTACAGACATGCAATAAAGAGTTACAGACATGAATAGAGTTACAGACATTCAATTAAGGAGAGAAGAAAAAAATATAAAACAATAACAAAAAGTGGGTTAATTTACTCAACAAGCTACAACTAAGTTCGTGTTAGTCTAATTTTTTTTTTGCTGGCATATCACACGCTGGCATGTTACAAATTGGCATTAGACGTCAACAGATTCATCCCCGATTACGACCCCAAGAGCTCCTGTTGCCAATTGTTTTATTATTTTAAACAACGTTAATATTTTTAAAATGCCTATCTAGACTGTTTTTAAACACATTAACGCTGGTAGAGTTCACGACGGACACGGGAAGATTATTCCATTTATCAATTACTTTAAACGTAAAGTTTTTAGCGATATTAGTAATGAAACGTCTGCCACGCAACTTAAATCCGTTATACGAGTATTGCTATTATCGAAAGTGAACAGTTTGTCAAAATTTACGTTATCGATGTTATTAACGATTTTGAAAACTTCAATAAGCTCCTTCCTTAATCTCCTAGTTTCGAGTGAATGCAAGTCTAACTCTTTAATCCTATCTTCATAAGGTTTGTTGCGCAATGACGGAATTAGTTTCGTGGCACGACGCTGAACCCTTTCTAACCTATCAATATCCTCACGCAAATACGGGCACCAAAATGAACGGCATATTCTAAATGAGGCCTGACTAGGGACTTGTAAAGGGGCAATATAATATCCTTCGATTTAAATTCGAAATTACGCGCTATGAAGCCTAACATCCTATTAGCTTTTGCGCAAGACTCCAGCACTGGTTCCTAACTTTTAAATCCTTAGATACGCGTACGCCTAAATCTACTCCTCGTCAACGCTGCTAACTCTCTATCATCCATCGTGTACGTGTAATTATTGTTACGAGAACCTATATGCAAAACTTTACATTTGTCTACGTTAAATTGCATCTGCCACTTATCCGTCCACTCCATAATCCTATTTACATCGTCTTGGAGCCTATTTCTATCGCCTCGTTAACAACCTTACCACCTATTTTAGTATCGTCCGCGAATTTTGACACGTTACTAGTCAATCCTACATCTATGTCGTTAATGTAAATTACGAATAGCAATGGGCCTAACACTGAACCCTGTGGGACACCGTTACCTACATCCAACCACCCCGATTCACTACCATTAACAACGACCCTCTGTCTCCTAGCACGAAGCCTTTCCTCTAACCATTTAGCTACCTGACCGCGTATACCGTGCGCTTTAACCTTCGCAATTAATCTTCTTTGCGGAACTGTATCGAACGCCTTTTTAAAATCTAAATAAATAAAGTCAGCCGCTCTATGCCTATCGTATTCGCGCACTATTTCGTTATAAAATTCTAACAAATTAAACAAGATCTCTGGCGTCGAAACCCATGCTGACTACTATTAATCAAATCTCGACTTTCTAAGTGATCGATGATACGATCCCTAACTACGGATTCCAATAGTTTACCGACAATTGACGTTAAGCTAATGGGCCTATAATTGCTAGCTACTGTGCGGTCGCCTTTTTTGAAAATGGTCGTGACGTTAACTAATTTGAAGTCTTCAGGAATAATCCCCGTTTCGAGTGACTGATTAAAAATCTTCGTTAAGGGGCCTACAATAACGTCTTTCAAATCTTTCAAATGTTTGGGATAAAAAGCGTCAGGGCCTGGAGCCTTGCTAACTTTTAGCCTATCGATATAATGCGCAATCTCACCCTCGTAAACAGTTATTTCATCCAAAATAGTCTCGCTACTAAACGGAACGATATCGTCCACGTCGGGGACATTATTTACGTCTTCTACGGTAAAAACTGTCGCAAAAAAGTTATTGAAAATACCCGCCATCGCCTAGCGTCAGAAGCCAAAACGCCGTTAACATCCACTAGAGGGCCTATGTTATATTTTATCGGCTTACGATTATTGACGTATTCAAAAAACTTTTTTGGATTATGTTTACTATCTGCAGCTATACAGTAAGTATCTCAAATTACGTTTAGCATTCCTAACTGATCTTTTAACCTGACGTCTAAGCTCGATATATCCATTAAAGTTAGCTGTCGTGTCATTGCGCTTATTAAGTTCATACGCTCTGTTACGCTCGTTTATGAAGTCGCCTATTTCCCTAGTCCACCACTTGGGCCTACCATGAATTCTAGCACGCTTGGGCCTACGAGGAATAAACTCCCTTTCAATATTCATAAAACTTTCTTTAAACGCCTCCCAATGCAAATTTGTGTCATTACCCATAAATAAGTTATCCCAGTCCACTACTCTCATCCTATCCGCAAAACTATCAAAATTAGCCCTACGAAAATCAGGACTTCTATTACGTTACTATCCTTAGTGTTTTCTATCAATAACTTAAACCTAAGAATTTGATGATCACTACATCCTAAACTCTCGCCTACTTCTAAACCTTCGACTATATTTTCTCCGTTCGTCATCACCAAATCTAAAATATTGTCACCGCGCGTTGATTCGGTAACCATCTGTCGTAAAAAATTATCTTCCATGAACTCAATCAATCTCAAACCCTCCTCATTACCAGTAAAAGTCTCGTAATTAACATTAGGGCAGTTAAAGTCTCCGACAACTACACTATTCCGATTGTAAATAAAGTTACGAAGAAGTGAGTAAAATCTAATATCTGTATCGAGGGGTTGATCGGGAGGTCTACAAACAACAACAAAATTAAAACTAATACTACGCGCCCTAACTTCAACGCTTAATTGCTGCCGGAAAATCTACCTTAACCTCGATAGCCCTAAGGGAATTACGAATGTACAGCAAAACGCCGCCACCAATCCTATGTAACCTATCATTAGTAAAGAGTTTAAAACCCGGTATATCAAGTTCCCCCAACAAGTCCCGAGTCACGGTATTTAACCGCGTTTTAGTGATAGCAACTATATCGTAGTTGCCGGAATAAATTATCGCCTTAAATTCGTTTAATTTATTTCTAATACTACACGCGTTACAATAAAAGACGTTTAAGTTATTTTTTACCATGGGCCGGCGTTTTAAACTATTTTTCATGTCGGGCCCGCGTTCCCCGGACCCACAACGTTTAAAGAAGGCTTCGACCTATACAGCTTTCGTACGTTTTCGTCAATTAACCTAACTAGCCTAGCATTACCTATTTCATTAAAATGCACCCTATCTTTTATAAAAAGGCTAGGATCACTGAATTCGGACCACAGCTTTACGAAGGGTACATTTTCCTTAGCACAAATCTCTTGTAATTTAGTATTAAAAATTATCGTTTTAGACGTAATCCTAAGACCCAAACCGTGCCTAGGGGTAATACCTAGAACTAAAGACCTATCTGACCTCGCCTTCAGGGACCTAATTAACCCCCTATATCTCTCCAAAAGGTCAGGCACTCTCGTATCGGGCCTATACGAGTCGTTGCCCCCACCATCGTCACCAACATCGAGTGACGGGAGGCATCGTCAATCCTGTCCACTTCGTCTCTAACTCTGTCAACCCTGGCCCCTGGGAGACAACCGTCCTCCTCTTGGTTGGATGCCGTTCAACGAACTCTGTGTCCATGTGGCGCGCTAAAGAGTCCTCAATTAAAATAGTTTCCCCCTCATTCACGTCCCTTTCCAAATGGGCGAAAGGGTTGAAAACCTCTATAGGGGGGGGGATTCCTATCACCTAACGTACGCGTCCTAGCTCCACCCTTAACTTCTTTAAATCCCTCCCTATCTACTAATCTCGGACCAACCTTAACCCCTTCCTCAACTCTATCTAACCTTCCCGATAAGCTACCTAAACTAGAAACTAGGTTACGCACCTCACCCTTCAAATTACTAACGTCTTCAACGTTAGTATTGGTTCGGCTTTCGTCAACCGTATCCCTACCCCTGCCCTCATCAAGCGTTGCAAGTCTTTCCGTTACCTCACGTACACTGCTTTTTATGTCAACTATTTCCTCCCTTAACTCGCAAAAGAAACAAACTGATCTCTCGGTAATCGCCATAGGACCGCTGTTATAATCTTTAAAATCCGAATGCCACCGGTTTACCCTACACCTAACACACGACGCATTCTGCGACGACATTGCGCAGTTAAAATTAGTTTATAACCGTCAAAAGTTTAAATTAAATTAAGCCGGCACGCTATGAAAACTTCTAAATCGCTAAAAACCACTAATATTCAATTACTTAACTACAACAATGTGAATATAAACAATGTGAATATAAACATATATAAGCAGGATTGGTTTTTTATTTATTTGTTATGATGTTTTGCAAAACAATTTCGAGTTGATGTAAAGCAAAGATGAACCCACAAATGATGCAGACATTGAAAGTTTTATTTTCTATTTTAAATTTCGCACAGTGAATACACCTCTTTCTTACATTTGACTTTTTCATTATGTGTACCGGTACTAGTGCTGTGCCTATGGTTGAATGACTTGTCACAGAAATTGGTGTTGCTCTTGACCGATTTGTGTATTTTCCAATTAGCCCTCGTGCTATAACCTCTTTGTATTCAAGTGGCTTTCGTCCGTCATATAGTTGTTGTATTAGTTTCGCTTACTAATGCATTATAAACATAGCAAGCATTGTTGACAGCAATATCTAGGAAATCAAAAAAGAAGCGAAGATAGAATTTTGTGCGGGATTTCCTGTTATGTTGGTATGATAGCTTTTTTTGGTCCATTACATCTACACCACCCATAAACTTATTGTACATCTCAACCATCTTAGGACAAGAAACGTCGATTTTTTCTGATGTCCCTGTTTTTCTGCGCTTTACGAAAACTGTTTCTGATGGAGAAAGAAAATTTGAAACCATCAACACTGACCTACTGTCCATCCATTTTACACAACTCACTCGATTTGCTGTCATGTAATCAATATCACCTCTTTTCATGTCCTTGTCTGGCCTGAAGGTTCTGGGCATATGCTTTCTATTCGATTGCACAGTACCACACGAGTACACCTTTTTTTCAAGAACCTGTCTCTGTAACATAGGGCTGTTAAAAAATTATCAATGTAAACTTCACACCCTAAGCCTTCTATGGACTTAGTAAGCATATGCACAACTCCTCCAAGTCCCCTATCTGGATAAAGCTTTTTACCTGTGTAAATATCAAACTCATACAAATAGCCTGTTTGGGAGTCGCATCAGCACCACATTTTGAAACCCTATTTTATTGGCTTTGTTTTGATATGCTGTTTCATAGCATTGTGACCTTTGAATATGATCATATGTCCATCAATCGACTGTTGCTTAGATGGTTCTTTTGCTGCTTGGAAACTTTCATTGAAATGATTTATTATTAGTCTTATTTTGAATGCACGTCATACATTGGATAATTTCTAGGAGGTATCTCATCGTTATTGGCAAAGTGTAGAGCTGTTCTAATTTGTTCAAATCTGTTTCTTGGCATAATACTAGATATACTCTATATCGAACATGGCAATCTGTCTGTGGTGACCAATAGTCTCTTACTGAGGGTAAGCGATGATATCCCATAACAAAATTAATTCCCAAAAAGGCTTTCAGCTCATCAGAGTCAGTGAAAAATGGGATGTTTTTCTGTTCCATGTATAGCTCACTCTGCCTTATGATGTCAGTTACTAATTTAATGAAGTTGCGCACCTTCTCAAAATATCGACTGGGTTGGGTTTGGTCATATTAATAGCTAGCTTCACCTTATCATATGGTATTGTATTTGTAACTGAGCAGGCACAACGTATGCTTTTGTCCATGAAAATGGGTTTGTAGTTTTACTTGATTTGGCGCGTTTATCCTGTGGTTCACTTGTTATACTGTCTGTTACATTCAGGAGAGCTCCTTCATAAGAGCAACTAGAACGGAGAGTGCACGTCCTAACTCGACAAAGATTTAGTGAAGCCTGATCAAAGTTGCCAATAACGACCATAGGGACAAATAGGTCCCTGTGAACAAAAAACCCAGTTAGGGAAAAACACACGAACAAAATATAAAATTAACATGATCAGAGTACTGAGACACATTGTGTCTAAATATGCACAAAATGTTTGTTATATTACATGATTTTAAATTACTAAGAATTTAAGTTTCTACGAGGGGTGTATTCGGTGAAAAAAGGTCAATTTTGTCTAGGTCATAACTTTGGCCTATCTTTGTGGAAATATACAAATTCTTTATTTTCCTAGAATTTATGTATCAAGTAAGATACAAGATGTATCAAGTAAAAATCGTTGAATTTTTTTAACTTATAACAATCAAGACTCCTTTGGAAATTTTATATACTTTTATAAAATTCCAAAATAAATTCATATGAAATGTGAAGCTATTCGACATTTTCCCTTGAAGGGGTCACAAACTTCTCTGAGCGGTTCGAAGATATTTGATACTTCACATTGTAACTCTCTTCATATATATATATATATATATTATATATATATATATATATATATATATTTAGGGTGATTCAAAAATATCGATTGTTAGAGTTTTTCCGGCCCACCCTCTAATTATGTTTAATTTGGTAAATACGTAATGTATACAAAATTTCAGGTGATTCTAATGTATTTTAGGGGTCGCTACCGTAATCTAAACTATTACTTTTCTGTTTACTTTCAGGAAATTGAGTTTTGAACTGTGACGTTTTCCTTATAATATCTGTTCCGTGTGATAAGTGTGTTAATACACATAGAGCTAACAGTGCTGAGTTAACACAACACTCTTGTAACCATTTACACTCTGTTGTGACCGAATATTGAGGGCAACCGGCATTTGTACACTGTACTGTCTGTACAGCTATAATTCAGTAGTCGTCTGACTGTCGTGAGTGTAAGAGGTTCTGCTGTCGACTCTCTTCATGGAACCCCCGTCATCTTCTAGCAGGGGTACTGCTATGCGCACAAGAAAAGATACTAATGTTTGGCTTAGTGGACAACCATCAGATACACTTTAAACAACAGTTCTTCCATCAAAGCGAGAAACTATGGCTTTGTTTATGGCTTACAGAAACAAAAAACAAACAATTCGAGAAGCCTGCTTGTCTACTGCAAATGATGTGTTGGCAGTATGGGGAGGAGCACGAATTCCAACTAGAAAGAAGTCGCACGTTGTTGACAAAATTGAGAAACTGTTCAAAGGATGGCAAGGATTAAAGATAAATAAAGAGAATAAGGCGAAACAATCAAAAAATCTATTAGATAAGCAAACCAAATGGAACCAAGAATTAGATAGCCTGTTTGATATAGCACATGCAGATGCTATGAAGCTAATTGATATTGAAGAAGATAAGCTATTTCTAAAACTCCAGCGAGAACAGGGGCTAAAGGAAAAATGGATGGGATTGATAAAGAGTTTGCAAAGAAAGAAAAGTATGCTAAGAAAGAGGAAGAACAATTAAACATAAGAAAAGCAAGAGAAATGTCGAGATTTGAATAAACTGTAGTTCTCAGTGACTCAACTAGCAGTTCTGGTACTGAAAGACAAATACAACATCTGATGAAGAGTTTACGGTTGATCCTAGTGAACCATCCACCTCAAAACAGACTGTACGAAAGAAACAAAAATTGCTTGATGATACATTGCTTGAAGCCCTTGATGTAACAAAAATGAGCAATAGAAGTGCATCATTAGTGATGATACCAACGATTGAAGGTCTTGGAAAAAATGCAGAAGAACTCAATGTCAGTTATTCATCTATAAGAAGAGCAAGAGAAAATTTCGGAAAAAATTTGGAGAAAATTTAAAGAAAGAGTTTAAAGCTGATGTTCCTTTAACCATTCAGTGGGACGGAAAACTAATAGAAGACATAACAGGACGAGAAGTTGTTGAACGACTCCCTATACTGATTTCAGGAGATGGCATTGATCAACTTCTTAGTGTTCCAAAAATCACTGCAAACACAGGAGAATTAACTGCAAATGCCGTCCACCAAGCTTGTTTGGATTGGGATATCTCAGACAAAATAAAATGCATGTGTTTTGACGGAAGTAGGAACACTGCCAGCCGGAAAATTTCCATGCGGAAAATTGCCAGCCGGAAAATTGCCAGTGGGGAAAATTGCCAGTGAGAATATTGCCAGCCGGAATATTGCCAGTGAGAAAAAAATAAAATTCACAAAAAAGGATTTATTTATTAAAATATTATTATTTAAAATTTTAAAATGCTAAAACTTGTTAAGGAAAGGAAAGCCTCAAAAAGTATAAAGATTATAAGCAATAGATCGAAGAAATGTCAATTTATCTTCTTCATTATAGGGACGGATGACTTTCTCCAATCTGTCATTGATATTTTTGTACTTTTTGGCAGTATGTCTCTCTTCCCCTCTTTCGAAGTGCAATTTCTTGGTCTGAGCTAAAGCCTTTTCGTTAAAGCTAACGAAAATATCACGACTTAACCTAACCAATCGTCAAGGGCGTACAGAGGACCAAACCTGGCATTCATGTTTGTAATTGCTTCCATTTCGGAGTTATAGCTGGAACACACACACACGCGCACACACACACACACACACACACACACACACACACGTCCTTTTTCTCAATTACTTTATTTCTTACTTTCTAAATTTTTACATATTTTTGTCACTGGCAATTTTCCGCCTGGCAATATTCTCACTGGCAATTTTCCCCACTGGCAATTTTCCGCCTGGCAATTTTCCGCCTGGCAATATTCCGACTGGGAATTTTCAGTACACGTTTTGACACCACAGCATTGAATACAGGTCGTAGAAATGGTGCCTGTGTTCTTCTAGAACAGAAAATGAACAAACGTATGCTGTGGCTGGCCTGCAGACATCACATACTAGAAATAGTGTTAGAAGCTTTTGTTTCGCATTCATTGCCTGCATCATCAGGACTTGATATTGCAATTTTCAAACGATTTAGAATGAAATGGTCAAAATTAGACAAACAACTACAGAACAGCATTCGATGATCCAAATACCATATCCAGTATTACCAGTATTACTGATATAAAAGCAGAAGTGATTGAGTTTGCTACCACTCAACTTGAAGAACATCAACCTCGTGATGATTACAAAGAATTGCTGGAACTGACAATCATTTTCCTTGGTGGAGTACCAAAGAGAGGAGTTTCATTCAAAAGACCAGCTGGCGTTCACCGACCAAGATGGATGGCAAAAGTCATTTATGCCATGAAAATTTGGTTGTTTAAAACACAATTTAAATTAACACCCAGAGAAGAAAAAGGCCTTAGAGATATCTGCCTCTTTGCTGTACACATATATGTTAAATCCTGGTTTACAGCGTCAGTTTCAGTTCTCGCTCCTCGTCTCGATTTAGAGATGTTGAAGAAACTGCAACTGTACAAACTAAAAGATGAACGCATTGCAACTGTTGCCCTAAAGAAAATGATGAATCATTTATGGTATCTTTCAGAGGAGTTAATAGCATTTGCTTTCTTTGATGATGGCGTGCTACACCAAACTAAAAACCGAATAAAGCAAGCATTGCAAAACGGCGCCGAACCAAATCCAGAGAAAAAAGCGGTTATTGACCCTGAAGTTATTGAAAACAGAGAACTGGAAGACTTTGTTAGTGCAAATACAAAAAATCAACGTTTCTTAATAAGAACGCTGAAAAGTGGAATGAAGATAACTGCTACAAAAACGTAAAACGAACTCAAGAAAAATAATGACAATGCAGAAAGAGGAGTTAGATTAGTCGATGAATACAACAAACTAATCACAAATGAAGAAGAACAGAAACAGTATCTCCTCCAAGTGTTAAAGAAATATAGAGCTGCTCTTCCAAATAAAAACAAGAAGACAATATCATCATTAAGAAATTAACAGAGAAATATAATGAACAAAAGGTTATTATTATTACGGAAGTCATTATTATTACAGAAGAACTCTCAATTTGAAAATGTAGAGTGGTTACGATAGGCCTACCGGGAACTTCACTTAAAAAAAAGGTAACGCGCCGTATGCTTTACCTCAAGGGTGGTGTGGAAACAGCATATATTTCTTATTTTGTGTCTGATTTTCAACTTATGGTAGCGACCCCTAAAAAATTCTTTTTTTTAATTCAAAATTTGCATGCATTACTTTTTTATCAAATTAAACATAATCAGAGGGTGCCCCAAAAAAAAAAAAAAAAATTTTTCGGTGAATTTTTGAATCACCCTAAATTATATATAATATATATATATATATATATATATATTATATGTGTGTTGTGTATATATATATATTTATATATATATAAATATATACAAAGGGTGTCCCACAAGTCCGGCATCATAGGAAAAATAAAAAAAAAGGCAAACAAAAGCTTTTATTTACAGAACGTGCTCAATATGTCCACCATTGTTTTCAATACACAAATTCAGACGTGATACCCAGTCAGCAAGCACACGGTGAATGATGTCAGGAATAATGGTGTTACATGCCCCAATAATGCGCTGCCGCAAATGTTCAACACTCCTAATTTTCTCTGCGTATACCAGCGCTTTCAAGTGGACCCAGAGATAAAAATCTAGTGGCGTGAGATCCGGGCTTCTAGCTGGCCATTCCACAGGCCATCGGCGTCCTATCCAATGACCAGGGAATTGTTGGTACAGGTATTCCCTTACTTGGGTGCTGTAATGTGCAGGAGCGCCGTCTTTCTGGAACCATGTTGGGAAATTTCATTCTTCGTTCAAGACACTGGGAAATGCTTCTTCCTTGAGCATACGTAGGTAGGTGCCTCCAGTGACATGTTCATCGAAAAAGAGGGGGGGCCTATGATGCGATCCTTTCAAATTCCACACCATACCATCACCCGAGATGCACCTTGTTCCTTTGAAGAGGTATACCAGTGAGGGTTGTTTTGAGACCAGTAGCGGGTGTTCTGTCGATTTACCTCACCATTTCCATAAAAAGCAGCCTCGTCACTGAACAGAATGGTGGACGGGAAATTGGCATCCCGAGCATAAGAAAAATATGAATTATGGTTTGTAGAAATAGAAAAATATGAATTTCTCCTATGATGCCGGACTTACGGGACACCCTGTGTATATATATATATATTATATACACTCTGCATGTGTTTTTTATGAAAAGCAAATGGGTTTTTAGAAAAAAGATTCCAAAAATGTATGAACTAATCAAATTAAGGTAAAATTATCCTTTCTCTTTAAAGGTCCGATGAGGAACTGACTCGTGTTATACAATCTTTTCGTGATAGCATTGAAGAAACGTATGTCCTGGACCTGAATACGGAGGTAGAAGTTTTACCGCGCATTCAACCCAGCGATTGCCACATCATCAACGAAATAATGTAAGCTTTTTCTTTTTCTTATGTTTCGGGTAAGAGCTTTTTTCTTTTACATGTGTTTCGGGTAAAAAGAAGACTCAATGGATTGTTATCAATTTATTAAATGATAGAAATCATTTTTTATAACATAGTAGAATTTTTAATATCCATCTTAAATTAGTTACAGAATTAGTTTCCATTACATTTTAAATAAGCTACAGAATACACAAACTAACATTATTAGAGACATTGATGCAAATATTCATTTTATATATACGAACAAAACATCATACAACACATCGAGTGCACACAAACGGGAACCTTTTTTTATCTGTCTGCATACCATTTGATCATTCCGCTCAGTGTGACACGGGTCGAAAAATTTTTTAAAATTTATAAATTGCTTTCCACGTGACATGTGCATGAGAAATGAAAAGCAATACATACCACATACGATACTAAAGTATCCATGGAATCGATAGGGATTCTAGACAATTTCAGGAATGTGTAGCTGTTGGAGAAATTTTACAATAATGGATGAGTCCCGAGTGAATTAAAACAGTAGAAGCGTTCCCTATTTTTAAAGTAGATAGCTCTCCAATCAATCCCTTCACCACCTACAACATCGGTATTCACAATAAGACCCCCGCATTCTCTCGTAGTTGGCAATTTCGTGTTTCATTCTTCGCAAACACACCGATAAATTTGGAGCGCGTGATTCGTTCACTATTCATTACTCTCTGAAATGTTTTCGCGTCCATTTTAAAAGTCAGTGACAACGCCCCTAAATCTGCCTACTTCTATTAGAGCTTTTGACATGAGGTATACTAATACACTAATAGGGGTGTCTATCGGCTTGGCGAATTCCAATCTGACTGAGATGTTTCCACTCTGTTGTGGACTTAAGTGTTTATTTACACTAGCAGATAAATCAGGTGTGATGTCAAACGGATAAATGTTAAATTGATTGACGAATTCTTTCTGCATTACCCCAATCCCGAGCTCATCACAAGCACCTGCAATATGGGCCAGATTACTATATGCTCTCGAGCAAAGCAGGAACACAGCGTCTGATGAATAATCCATATCCAATGCCCCCCCAACGCAACGCCATTGACGTATAGAGTTATATTTTTAAGGCTGAAATCCTCGAATTTAAAGGCATTCTTTTTATATTTTCCATTCACCAAGGCGTTTTCCTGCATTCCAATTAATATCCTTTTAGGTAGAACTCCTAGGGCCACGTTTCCTATCTGTTTCGAGGCCAACCCTGCTGGCACCGTGTATAGTTTGATCTGTACCGTTAAATGGGTATTTTACTTTGGCAAGTATTGCATTTTTCTCAATTTCTAATTGTTTTGGTGAACTTAATTTCACACGGCGTACGCGAAGTATGTTTCCATAATATGAATCACAATGGGATTTGCACCCTCTTCTTGATCAGTCCCAAGATTTAAACAAATCTCAGGATTCGTGCGTGTGAACTTTATTTTAATATCCACCCGATTCACAAGCAACTTCTCCTGCTGGAATGTGAATTCGGTATGCAGTCGTCCAAAACACTCATATATCTTCTTCATAGAA
Source organism: Bathynomus jamesi (assembly GCA_023014485.1). NCBI lineage: Eukaryota > Metazoa > Arthropoda > Malacostraca > Isopoda > Cirolanidae > Bathynomus > Bathynomus jamesi. Next base: position 353,094 of record JAJOZX010002130.1, on the reverse strand, counting down.
TTTTGAAATTTGTCCTTTATACTACTTTCGTCTTTAGTCTGATAATAACCCTCGGCAGTTAAAAAGGTATCCTTCGCTTCTTTGGAAAAGTTAGCACATTTTACATATAGGCTCGTAGGTGATAGTACCTCGTTCCTGCCGATATGTTGACCTGATTTAAATATACATCACACTGGTTGAATATGGAGTGCAGAAAGTTTGTTTCAGGGTATACAGCATATTTGTCATCACAGTCCGTTCCATTAGAATGGGCTATACGTAGTTTAGCGTACATTTGCACAGAGCTTGGTTAAAAAAGTAGGGGCTTGAGCTGGTTATCACGAATTCTATAGGAGCACTCGGGGAACTTATTGTGTTTAATGGATTAATTGTAATAAAGTCACTGTGCTCAATAGAAACTTGAGTTGGGGCATGTCAAAGAGAGACAGCTCCGATTTACAACATGTGAACTACACGGATGGATAAAGCATGTCATGACGAGTCAGAAATAGTGCCATCTCCCTCGACAAGTAGTAAACAGACTATGATTCATGAGAGCAATGTCCTTAGCTTATATCAGTCAAAAAAATGATCAACCATAGGTTTCAGTCCCTTAGAACACTTCTTTTTTGATGTCCTTTCACGTTTAACGCCACCTGCTGGTAACCCCTTGCTCCGGACAGGCCTCTTCTTCTTCCCACCACCACGCATTTTTCTCTTTGCATCTTTGATGATTTCGTCTCATGTACGCTTTAATTGTTTTGTTTAGAGCTTCTTTAGGTTTAACCCCCACCGTTATGTCTTCTGCAGTGTTAAGACCTGAATGTAGCGCTTTCCTTCCGAGGTATCTGGCACCCCTCTTCAGCAAAGTGAAAGCTGTGCATAGTATAGTTGAAAAAATGGATCCAAGTCCACACCCACGCTGGTATCTCACACCTCGATAGACTGTGAAAGGCTTTCTGTCCATTATAACTCAGTGCGTCGAAAGTGCAGCTTCACTGTTAAGCTCCCATCACCAAATGGGAAAATTTTTCCCTCAATCATTGTTATATATATTGAGATATTGGTTATTAGATTAGCTGCGACATTCACTTAATGGGGCCTGTCGTATTAAATACTCAAGCTCTTCCCTCCATGGTTGGGGATGTGCGCGATCCGCAGCAGGCGTGTCTGGGTATCCCCAACAAACTGGTGCTCCACTGTATTGCTGTAAATATAACACATGTCTGGGGGTGTATAGCCAGCACCCAATTTCTCCAATTTCATCTGATACATTAGGATGGACAAGTCATGTTGTACCTCGTGAAAGGTATCTCTTTGGAAGACTGATCGACATCGCCCCTCGGTTATAATTTTGAACAGTCATTTGTCTTTAATATTTCTGTTAGCCTGTGATTTTAGGATTAGAGTATGTGCAGGGTTTACTTCGTTTAAGATTTTGTATGCTAAATCAGCCGTAAAATTTGTTTAATATTAGTTAACAGTAGAACATAAAGAGTATGTATTTTGATGTTTATATATTATTTTCATTATATATATATATATGTATATATATATATGTATATATATATATATATATATATATATATATATATATATATATATATTCTTCGTTCAACTTGTGTATTTCTTATACTATTATTATTTTTTGATTGTATATTATTCTTCGTTCAACTTGTATATCTCTTATACTATTATTATTTTTATTGTATATACCTTATGAACCTTATGTTGTTTCGTGTGTTGGTCTCTCTTCACACGGAGGTCAAGCTGCGGCCCCGCTTCTAGGTCTGGCCTGGTGGAGGGAGCGAGTTGCTTTCTTGCGCTCTCCACGTACATAGCCAGGCACGCCCGGCTCATCTTGTACTGTCCCTGAGCCAGGCATCCAGTCTTTTCTTGAAGACTTCAACTTTTACCCCCGTTACGTTTCTGAGGTCCTTAGGAAGCTGGTTGAAAAGTCTTGGCCCCCTGACAACCAAGCTATTTTCCTTTAGGGTTGAGGAGGTCCCTTGTCGTGCTTTTAATTTGGGAACACTACACATTCTGCCTTTCCTATTTTCCAGTTTTGTTTGAATGGTAATTGGGTTTAGTTTTAGGTTTGGTACCAGTTTTTCGATCATTTTCCATATGTAGATTATGATGTACTTCTCTCTTCTTCTTTCCAGTGAGTACAGATTTAGTTTACGTAGTCTTTCCCAGTAGTTGAGTTCTTTGCAGCCATCAATCTTGGCTGTGAAATGCCTTTGCGTTTCTTCTAGTTTATTAGTTTCTTCCTTTTTATATTGGGACGTCAAAACTGAGCAGTATTCAAGTTTTGGTATAATCAGTGTTTTTAGCAGGGGAATCATTACTGTCCTGTCCCTTCTCTTGAACGTTCTTGGAACCTGTCCGGCGACTCTTTTTGCTTTATTTATCGCTATCTGATTTTGTGTTTCGAATTTCGCATCATCTGTCATTATTATCCCGAGATCAATCGCTTTCATGCTTCTCTGAATTTCCTGTCTATCGGGAGCATAATATGCAGTCTGTTTAAGTTCTTCTTTTCTACCATATCTCAAGAGCTGAAATTTCTCGGCGTTGAATGACATGTTGTTGTCTTCTGACCATTTGTATATTTTGTTCGTGTCCCTCTGCAAGGCCTGCACGTCATGTACATCGCTGATTTTTCTGCTGATCTTTGTGTCGTCTGCAAAGGATGTTACTATACTATTGCTGTTTACTCCGCTGTCTATGTCTGTTAGCATGATAATGAACAGGAGTGGAGCCAGTACTGTCCCTTGTGGTACTGAGCTGCGTACTTCCGATTCTGATGATGATATACCTTGAATTTTGACGACCTGCAGACGATCACTAAGGAAGTTGTAGATCCATTTTCCCACTTTGCCTGTTATTCCCATGTCTTTAATTTTATGTGCTATTATACCATGGTCACATTTATCGAAAGCTTTAGCAAAATCTGTGTATATAACATCATAGTTGTCATTGCCTTCCAATGCATCTAGGATATTGTTGTAGTGCTCTATTAGTTGTGATAGGCATGATCTACCTAATCGGAATCCATGCTGATGATTTCTTGAATCTTTCCCTTGTCTCCAGGAAATCATAAATTTTCTCTCTAACTATTCTTTCAAATACTTTGGTGAGGTGGTGGGACGTCAATGACACTGGTCTATAGTTCTTTGCTTGAGATCTGTCCCCTCCTTTATATATAGGGACAATGTTTGCTCGTTTCAAGATGCTCGGTATTTCCCCAGTGTCTAGGGATATATATATATATATATATATATATATATATATATATATATATATATATCGTTTAAACTGTGTATTTCTTATACTATTATTATTTTTTCATTTTTCATTTATATCTATTTATCTTCGTTTAACTTGTGTATTTCTACACTATTATTTTTTCTGTATATATGTTCTTCGTTTAAAGTGTGCATTTCTATACTATTATTATTTTGAATGTATAATATATCCTCGTTCAACTTGTGTATTTCTTATACTATTATTTTTATTGTATATATATGTACAGTATATTCTTCGTTCAACTTGTGTATTTCTATATTATTATTATTATATATATATAATATATATATTATATATCTTCGTTTAAACTGTGTATTTCTCATACGATTATTATTTTTGAATGTATATATATCCTCGTTTAACTGTGTATTTCTTACACTATTATTATTTTTATTGTATATATATAGACTATATATATATTAAATGTATATATATATATATAATATATATATATATATATATTATTTTTATGGTATTTATATATATATACATATATACAGACATACATATATATATATAGATTATATATATATATATAATAATATATGTATTATTCCTCGTTCAAACTGTGTAGCATGAACTGTTTTCATTGTGTATTTATTTTCTATATACACACACACACACACACACACATATATTATATATATATATATATATCTATATATATATATATATATATATCATGAAATTATTTCCAATAATTCGTTTAAATAACAGAATGATGTAATGGTGTTTTATTTAATTCTTTTGGTTGTGGATATAAGTGAATTATTAATTTATATATATATATATATATATATATATATATGATATATACCAAATGGCAGGTACGCCTTCTAAACCGACTGGCTGCTTAAGACTCAAAGCCAACCCTCAAGAATATATGCTTTAATTAAATAAATAGTGCAATCTGGCAACTGAAAAATAGTAATGTGCACCTGAACAAGCCATTTACGCCTTCTAAGCCAACTGGCGGATTAAGGCAACTGGCTGATTAAGCCATGTGTGTGTTTTTGTGTGTGTTGTGTGTGTGTGTGTGTAATAATAATGGGATGAATGAGCGTGTATATATCGGGGAGTGTGTGTGTGTGTGTGTGTGTGTGTGTGTGGTGTGGCATTTAATTCGCTCTAAGTTTATTAATATATACCTAACAAGCCAATTACGCCCTCTAAGCCAGATTAAGCCTTCTAAGCCAAATGGATGACTAAGCCAATGTGTGTGTGTTTTTAATAATAGGGGATCTATGAATGTGTGTATAATCGGAAGTGTATGTGCGTGGGTGTCTGCGCTTTTAATTCGCTCGAAGGTTATTAATATACACCTGAACAAGCTAATTACGCCTTCTAAGCCAGATTAAATGAAATGGCTGATTAAGCCAACTGGCTGCGCCCTCCACCCCGGAGCTCATTGATAGGATAGCTGCCGTGGAAAGGCGGTCCAGCGATGGACTGGACAGAGCTCTGGACCGCGGAGAAAGGGTAGTGGCACAACCACCGGGGGCCAGGGTACAAAATCAGTGTCAGGAATCGCCAGCGACCCACGTGGAATGCACGGAACCGCGGCGCAAGGTGTAGAGGGCGTAAAGAAGGGGCCGATAGAGAAGGTGGGAAGGGCCGATAAGAAAAATGGTGGGAAAGGGGCCTACTGATGGCCCAAAGAAACCGAAGGATGTAGCTGCCGGTCGGGGTGGGTCGGGTGGTGGTAAGTGCGTTTATGGGTGGCGACGACAGGTATCGAAGGTCTCGGCAAGAGGCTGAGAAGCCGAAACCTGAGACCCCGTTGCCCCTCTCAGGACCTCCAACCGCTTTAGTCTCCTGTGCGCGAAGGAGGAAGACACCGTTTTGATTGGGGACTCTCAGATCAGGGGCCAGGAGAAGTACTTTGCTTCTGCAAACTGGGACAGGAGGAAGGTAAGGTGCTTACCTGGCGGGTACGGCGCACTTAAGGAAGGAGCTAGAGAAGCTGCGCCTGGCTAGTCGGAGGACTGCGATCGTTGTCCACGCTGGTGGCAACGACCTGTTTTTCATAGGCGGTAGGGTAGGTTTTACAGAAGGGATCATCACCGAGATCATGTCTCTTGCGGATGATCTAAAACTGAAGACAGACGGGAATGTTGATGGGCATTTTACCGCGGATGAATGCCAGTGACCACGCGCTCAGTAAGGTCATTGACATCAACGGGAGGGTGCAAGACTTGTGCTCCCGCTGGGCGTGAGGTTTATTGACCCCTTCGATGCATTTTCGGTAGGTGGGACCTTTACCAGAGGGTTGGTGTTCACCTCAATGACAAGGGTAAAAGGTGTGCTAGGCGCGCTGCTCGACCGGCACCTATACAGAATGGTGAGGTCGAGCCCGGGGAAGAGATGACGGGCACCCACCGGGGAGATGATGTTGAGCATGTGGCTGGACGTACCTTCAACTCAAGGGTGCGTCCATGTACAGGTGGGTGACCCTTCCCCGTTGGAGGGGGTCAGGCTCCTGCGGAATTTGCCCCCTTTTTGGTGAGAGCTCTTCAACTCCCGACAGACCTGGCGTTCGGGAAAACGGGTCATGCTAGGGGTTGGTCAGAATAGGGAAGGCTCCCTCCGTGCAATGCTTTTTAATGCTAGGTCGATTAGGAATAAGTTTTGTGAGCTACTAGCGCTCTTAGCATCAGAATACCAGGATATCTTTGCTATCACCGAGTCCTGGATTCATACTGATCATAGGGACTACGTTGGGGAGTTCGAAATTCCAGGGAAAAAAATGTTTCGAAAGACCGCACCCGTGGGGATGGGGGGGGGGGTACTAATATGCGTGAGGGACACGTTGAGTCCGGTTGACTGCCAGTTCCAATCGGAACGGGAGCTGCTTGGTGTCGATCTGAACGTGGGAGGGACGAACTATAGGTTAATTTTGGTGTACAGACCTCCGCATCTCCTCCTCGAGGAGGATACAGCACTGTACACCGAACTCAGTAGCCTGCTAGGGGATAGGGTGTGTGTAGTTTTAGGAGACTTCAACTGTCGCGGTATAAAGTGGGAAGACAGGACTGCTGATGCCGAAGGGAGGAGGCTAGTTGACTTTGCTGAAGAGCACTTCCTCAGTCAGTGGGTCAATGAGCCTACACGAGGAGAAAAAGTTCTAGACTTAGTATTCACGACCGAAGACAACCTGGTCACTGGCCTCACCGTTCACGAATCGTTGGGCGGGAGTGATCACGGTCTGATTAGGTTCCGTGTGTGCGTCCTTCGGGTGAAGCGTAGTAACTCGAGAGGCAGTAAGCTCGATCTACGGCGGGCGGACCTTGTTAGCCTCCGGGATAGCGTAGGTGAGATGAGGTTAGAGGTCGGCGGCGATGTTGACGGAGTGTGGACTGCATTCCGGGACCATGTTATGGTGCTGCAGTCTGCTGCCATACCCACAAAACCGGTCACCCCGGCTTCAACGCAGCCTAAGTGGTTCAGTCGTTTCATCGCTTCGGCTATCCGAAATAGGAAAGTAGCGTATAGGAAGGCGAAAGTCAATCGTTCAAATGAGAAAACTGAGGCGTATGTCCGCATGTGTAGGGAAGTGAAGACGAAGGTTAGGCTAACGAAACGTAACGAAGAACTACAGGTAGCAAGCCTCTGCAAGGGGAACCCTAAGGAGTTCTTCAGTTATGTTAATGGTAGAAAGCCCATTAGAAGCATGATAGGTCCATTAAAGAACCGAAGCGGCGTTCTGCGGACCTCCGACACGGACATCGCTAATGCGCTTAATGAGTACTTTGCGGGAGTGTTCACCAGGGAGGACACCCGCGTCATCCCCGAGCCAGGCGTCAGACACGAAGGTGCTGGCCTGGATAGTGTTCGGTGTACCGCGACAGTCGTTGCCGATAGAATAGACAAACTGAGCGTGTTTAAGGCTCCTAGGCCAGGCCAGTTCCTCCCCAGAGTGTTGGGGGAGGTGCGCGACCAGGTGGCTCCCCACCTGGCTACAGTCTTCAACAAATCGTTGGAGATGGGCCAGGTGCCTGGTGACTGGAGGGAAGCCAATGTAACCACTATCTTTAAGAAAGGGGATCACGAAAGTCCAGGGAACTATCGTCCCATTATTCTCACTTCATTTGTAGGTAAATTATTAGAGGGGATAATAGCGGATAGGATCGTTGACCATTTGGAGTCCTACAAGCTGCTTGGGGACTCCCGACATGGGTTTAGACAGCATAGTTCGTGTCTCACCAACTTGCTCGTGTTTTTCCACGTCATGTTGAGTGAGTATGATAAGAGTAGGGCGATTGATATACTTTATCTCGACTTTCAGAAAGCCTTCGATAAGGTACCTCACCGGTGGCTAATGGTGAAAGTGCGCGCGCTGGGTATCGGTTGGGAAGTAGGTAGGTGAATTGAAAATTGGCTGGAGAATAGGCGGCAGAGGGTTGTAATTAAAGGGGTTAGTTCGGGTTGGGCCTCGGTCAGGGTTCCGTTTTGGGGCCGTTGTTGTTTATCATTTACATAAATGATATCGACGGTGGCATCGTCAGTCGGATCGCCAAATTCGCTGATGACACGAAGCTTGGGGCCAATGTTCGGACGCCCGAAGCGATCGAACAACTGCGTCGGACCTAGGTAGGATAGGAGAGTAGTCCGAAAAATGCAAATGCCGTTTAACTTGGGTAAATACAAAGTGATGCACATTGGCTACGCCAATCCCAAGTCGGACTACTCGATGTTGGGGAGTAATATCGAGGCCACTGATTTGGAAAAGGACTTGGGTGTGCTAATTAGCAGCGACCTTAAGTTTTCGAAACAGTGCGTAGAGGTGGAAAAGAAAGCCCAGAAGCTGTTGGGTTATATCAGGAGGCAATTTCAGTTTCGGAACAAGGAGATTGTGCTCTCTCTGTACAATTCTCTGGTTCGGCCGCACCTGGAGTATTCAGTGCAGTTCTGGTCGCCCACTCTTAGGAAAGATATTGAGAGGCTGGAGCGAGTGCAGGCGAGTGCCAGAAAGTTAATCCCTTCTGTTAGTCATATGGGCTACAATCGACGCTTACGCGCCCTGAACTTGTTTTCCTTGGAAACACGGAGGCTGCGTGGTCAACTCATCGAGGTTTTAAAGCTCTTACGCGGGTTCAACGATGTCGATTTTAGAAGCATGTTTAAGTTAAATGATAACCCAACTCGCAACAATGGTTGGAAGTTGGATTTGAAACGGTTTAGGACTAGTGTGTGTGGGAATTACTTTACGTATAAGATCTGTGACACGTGAAACAGGTTACCTTCAGAAGTTTGAACAGTTCCTCTGTGGATCACTTCAAGAAAAGGTTAGACCAAATCTTGCACACTATTTGAGGGTGTAGAAAATTTTCCATGGCACCCGTTGCCATTGGTATCTCCTCGGTATGGGCCGCAAGGCCTTTTGAGGTACTTCTTTTCCTTGTAACTCCTTGTAACTCTCTCTCTCTCTCTCTCTCTCTCTCTCTCTCTCTCTCTCTCTCTCTCTCTCAGGTTAGGTATACATTTTTGGGGGATGAGGACGTCCCACTTTTTCCCCCAAAGACTCTTCTCCTCCTCCCTTTTCTCTCTTAAGTTAGGTATACCCTTTGGGAGGTGAGGCCGTCCCACTTTCACCCCCGAAGCTCCCCATTCATGGAACTTGGGGGTTTCCCCAAACCCCTTTGTTGCATAACCCCCGCCCCTTCATGCAACTTGGGGCTACCCCCTTCTTGGATAACCTCCTTGGCGCAATACCGCTTCCCCTTTGCGACATTGATCAACATTTGTAACATTGAAATTGCACTTTTCCATTTTGCGCCCATGCTACTAACATATATAAACATGTGTAAACAGATCGCGAAAAAAATTTAACATCGCAGACACAATACGGCTGGTAAATGTCACACAACGCATGCAATCGACACAGCTGGTAACCCCAGAGCCAAACCGCTTCCTGGCAAGAAGCTTTAGAACAGGTAGGCTGCAACTAAACAAGCGAAACCGAAGGAAAACGAATTTGAAATGCACAAGGGAACCGCAAAACGAAAAACATAAATATTATCCTGGCTAATATTTAAGGAATGAAACCAAGCCACTCATTCAACAAAGTTTCGTACCTGAAAGGATTTGTGGACGAAACAAGGGCGGACATCGCATGCCTCACAGAAACTCGTCTTAAAGATTGGCAGGAAAATTGTGAAAACTGTGAACATTGTATTGATAAGAAATAAATAAATATAAAGGGTTTCAACTTACTAAGAGCTGATAGAACAGCGAGACGCAAAGGTGGCTGTGCTATATATATATATATATATATAAGTCATATGATAGAGACGGTAATAAGTAAATCAAACAGGTTTGTGGAACTCCGAGCAGTGAAAATTGAAAAACTAAACGTGAAACTGATGTCATCGTTTGACCTCCAAACACTCCAAACGAAAAATTCTCCGATATCATTGATGATATTAAAAACCTAATAAGGTCCATGAATCCTCCATCCCCCAATATAATGCTCTGCGGAGATTTAATTTCCCAGTTATAAAATACATAAACGTGAAAAGGAATATATACATATATATATATATATATACTGTTATATATATATATATATATATTTATATATATATATATATATATATATATATATATATTATATATATATATATATGAAAATTATTTCACGAAAGTAACATGTGAAAAATATTTATGATGAATAAAACCACGAAGGAAAGGAAACACAAAAAGGTGCTCAAGCGCTTTCGTCTAATGACATCCTCAGGAACACTGATGTACATAAAAGGTTACGGCCTATATATAGGTTACAGAAAGAAAAAATAAATAAATAACATACATACACACAAATATATATATAATATATATATATATAATATATATATATATATATATATATATATATATATATATATATATATACATATCTACACACATATATATATATATATATATATATATATGCAATAAACGGAGAAGTAAAAATAAAAATTAAAAATTAAAGATTAGAGGATTAACAAAGAGGCATACAGATTTGTAAGGAAAAATATCGATTTTTAGCACAAGATCAAATGAATTAAAAATACAAATTTATACTGGAAATCTGCCCGGGTTTTAACACTTTGCCTTTTAGAGTCAAGTTTCGATATATATAAAAATAAAATGAAGATTAAAAGTTAATAAAGTAGCATACAAGTTTACCAAAGATTTAGCGTCCTACCCTTTTTATCTAAATTTGTTTTGAAGGAATTCAAAACAACAGGATCGAGTTGAAAAAGACCTTTGCTTATGTTGAAGTTATTTGAAAGTTGGATAATGGCAGACTCAAGAATATTTCTATTAACAATGTTGCTAGAATGAAATAAAACTGAAGCATTATTCCAATCAATACAGTGTGATAACTCTGACAAATGGACAAAAAGAGCACTGGACAACTGTCCTGTTCTAACGGAATATTGATGCTGTTTTATACGTGTGTGCAAATCCTTTCCCGTCTGACCTATGTCAGACAAATTGACGACCATCCGTTCAACAACTTCAGCAGATTAATTTTAAAGAAACATATTGAAGTCACCAGACAAAATGAGTGGTCCGCTTTCAAAAATTTAAACATCGCCAAACATAATTTTGTAACCGTTATTCCCCAACCGTGGATCCAACCTTTGTTTAATGAAATTTACAGCGAGTTGCGTCGGAGAACTACTTCACTTCGTAACATTTTGGATCGAAAAATTAAGTCTCATTCGAAATAGTCAGTGGAGTAAAAAAGCAAGCTCAAAGTGTGTTTTGAACCTTTCTTCGAAAAACATTAGTGACGATGCAAAAAGTGCCCTTGGATATGGTATGTCCTTTTTTATTGTTAAAAAACCTTCGGCTTTACAAATTTGTTTCAGTCTCGCGTGTTTTGAAAAACAGTGTAATCTCCCTCAGTATTTGTTTAACATAGTTAAAGGCCTCGTTTATAGTGCGGCGAATGGTAATTACGAAGATAACTTTCCTAAACGTTTTCGCGATGGCCTCTTACAATTAAAAAAAGATGGGGAGCTCCATATTACTAAAGCAGACAAGGCTAACACCATAGTTATTATGGACAAAGTGGACTACATTGGAAAGATGAACGAGCTTCTCCAGGACCCCGCCACATACAGCAAACTTAGGAAGAACCCGCAGGATGACGTCATCAAATCATTTAATAGTGGCTTGAAACGCATTCTCAAAGATCATAAGGACTTAATTCCGCTTTTCATGTCCACTTCACCTTCTCTGCCCTACCTTTACGGTCTTATTAAAACCCACAAACCTGGCAACCCTATGCGCCCTATTATTAGCTCGGTGGGCTCTATTACTTATAAACTCTCCAAATGGCTTGCCAAAGTCTTGTCCCCCATTCTCGGAACTATCTCTGATTCACATGTAAAAAATTCCATGGATCTTACTGAAAAATTGAATAATGCACGTACTGAAACTAACGATAGATTGATCAGTTTTGACATTTGTTCATTGTTTACAAAAGTGCCGATTGATGATATGCTTGACTTTCTCTCCCAAGAATTACATAAGTATGACCTGCCACTACCTTCACACATTGTTTTGGAACTTATTAAGCTTTGCATCAAAGACTGTAAATTCACTTTCAATAACGAGTATTATCAACAAGTGTTTGGGATGGCCATGGGCAACCCCTTATCGCCCCTCCTCTCCAATATTTATATGGAGTTTTTCGAAATTACTTACATTCCGAGAATCCTGGGGGTTGGCATCCCTTGGTTGCGGTACGTCGACGATATTTTGTGTATCTGGCCCATGAATCGTGACCTGGATAACTTCCTCCTTCAGTTAAATGATCAAGTCCCCTCCATTAAGTTTACTTTAGAAGTGGAACAAGACAATTCAATCCCATTTTTGGATGTGCGGGTACATAGGGAAAGCCCAGGTTTTAAGTTTAGTATGTATCGGAAAACAACAAACAATTTGTCCTACGTACACTTTTACTCGAGACATGACACCCCCACTAAGAAGGCCATTTTTTCATCAATGTTTCTCCGCGCCCTTAGGATCGCCAGTCCGGAATACATCGATGCCGAATTGGAAAAAATCAACGGTATTGGAAGTGATCTGTGTTAGCCATCTGCGTTTATGGAATCTTGTCTCAACAAGGCAAAACGAACTTTCTATCGTGTCAATAATAACACTCGTACTTTGTCAAAAAATATTTTAGTACTTCCATTTTTCCCGGGCTTTTTAGGCATTGCTAAGGTATTTAAACTTTTGAATATTAATGTAGTATTTTCATATAACAATATTGTGAAAAATATCATAGTAAAAAATAGCCCTACCAATAATTCAGGCATTATCTATAAAATTGGGTGTAAACAATGTGATTCCTTTTACATAGGTCAGACGGGAAAGGATTTGCACACACGTATAAAACAGCATCAATATTCCGTTAGAACAGGACAGTTGTCGAGTGCTCTTTTTGTCCATTTGTCAGAGTTATCCCACTGTATTGATTGGAATAATGCTTCAGTTTTATTTCATTCTAGCAACATTGTCAATAGAAATATTCTTGAGTCTGCCATTATCCAACTTTCAAATAACTTCAACATAAGCAAAGGTCTTTTTCAACTCGATCCTGTTGTTTTGAATTCCTTCAAAACAAATTTAGATAAAAAGGGTAGGACGCTAAATCTTTGGTAAAGTTGTACGCTACTTTATTAACTTTTAATCTTCATTTTTTTTTATATATATCGAAACTTGACTCTAAAAGGCAAAGTGTTAAAACCCGGGCAGATTTCCAGTATAAATTTGTATTTTTAATTCATTTGATCTTGTGCTAAAAATCGATATTTTTCCTTACAAATCTGTATGCCTCTTTGTTAATCCTCTAATCTTTAATTTTTAATTTTTATTTTTACTTCTCCGTTTATTGCATATATATATATATATATATATATATATATATATATATATATGTATGTGTGTAGATATGTATGTATTATATAATATATATATATATATATATATATATATGTTTTGTGTATGTATGTTATTTATTTATTTTTTTCTTTCTGTAACCTATATATAGGCCGTAACCTTTTATGTACTTCAGTGTTCCTGAGGATGTCATTAGACGAAAGCGCTTGAGCACCTTTTTGTGTTTCCTTTCCTTCGTGGTTTTATTCATCATATATATATATATATATATATATATACAGGGTGTCCCATAAGTCCGGCATCATAGGAGAAATTCATATTTTTCTATTTCTACAAACCATAATTCATATTTTTCTTATGCTCGGGATGCCAATTTCCCGTCCACCATTCTGTTCAGTGACAAGGCTGTTTTTTATGGAAATGGTGAGGTAAATCGACAGAACACCCGCTTCTGGTCTCAAAACAACCCTCACTGTTATACCTCTTCAAAGGAACAAGGTGCATCTCGGGTGATGGTATGGTGTGGCATTTGGAAGGATCGCATCATAGGCCCCCTCTTTTTCGATGAACATGTCACTGGAGGCACCTACCTACGTATGCTCAAGGAAGAAGCATTTCCCAGTGTCTTGAACGAAGAAGGAAATTTCCCAACATGGTTCCAGCAAGACGGCGCTCCTGCACATTACAGCACCCAAGTAAGGGAATACCTGTACCAACAATCCCCTGGTCATTGGATAGGACGCCGATGGCCTGTGGAATGGCCAGCTAGAAGCCCGGATCTCACGCCACTAGATTTTTATCTCTGGGGCCACTTGAAAGCGCTGGTATACGCAAGAAAATTAGGAGTGTTGAACATTTGCCGCAGCGCATTATTGGGGCATGTAACACCATTACTCCTGACATCATTCACCGTGTGCTTGCTGACTGGGTATCACGTCTGAATTTGTGTATTGAAACAATGGTGGACATATTGAGCACTTTCTCTAAATAAAAGCTTTTGTTTTGCTTTTTTTAATTATTTTCCCTATGATGCCGGACTTATGGGACACCCTGTATATATATATTTATTTCCACGTTTTTGTATTTTATAACTGGGAAAGGGGCACAATAGAAGACAAGGGGAACGCAATAGAACAAGGACAAGGGGGGGGGCACGATAGAAAACCAGGAGCAAACAAAAATGTTGATGGCTCTCACAAACGAGTTTATACTGATACAGGAGATAACAGAAAATACCAGAAAAAAATAACTGCCTAGATCTGGTATTCATGAATAACACGAACTTGGTTGCTGATATAAAAATAACCCCAACTATTATCTCAGACCAAAACATAATCGAGATATCAACAAATATGGCGACAACATTGAAAACAATACACAAACTGAAGAAAGAAGCAAATTTGGGAGTTTTAAGAAAAAATCAGATCACACATGGCCCATATAGACTGGAGAACAGTTTTAAAGAATAAAACAACTGAAGAAATGCTAACAACCTTGGAAACAAAGACGCTGAAATTTTTTAAAAAAATATGCTCCGAAAACGCAGCCAAAAAGAAAGAGGAGCTGGTTATTGAGGTAAAAGAGAAGAATATGCCGCAAAAGAAAGAAAAGAGCGCCGAAGTTAGCTAATTGCAGAGAAAACAATGCCAGGAAAGTAATAAAACTGGAGAGTATCGATAGGGAAATACAAACCCTGATTAAGGGCCATACAGAGAGGTAAGAGGTAAAGGCTGTAGAAGCAATAAAAGAAAATCCAAAATACTTCTATAGCTATGCGAAAGCGAAAACAAAAATGCGCGCCACTATCGGGCTCTTAAAGGAAAGAAATAACGAACTAATTGAAGATCTAAAAGATATATGTGAAACATTGAGAGCACAGTATGAATCAGCCTTCAGTACCCCAAAAAGTGACAAAGTGATCCCTGACATAGATGCATTCTTTGAATAGAAATTGCAAGGCTATCGTATAACAGATTTTGATTTTACTCCAGAAAATGTAGCGAGAGCTATAGGACAAATGAAATCACATTCAGCTGCAGGTCCGAACAGATGGAACGCACTATTAATTAAAAACAGTAAAAATGACATAGCTACACCCTTATACTGGATATGGAGAAGATCCCTAGACACTGGAGAAATACCGAGCATCATGATGTCCCACCTCACCAAAATATTTGAAAGAATAGTCAGAGAGAAAACCTATGACTTCTTGGAGATACTGGAAAGATTCAACGAAAATCAGCACGGATTCCGATCAGGAAGATCATGCCTATCACAACTTATAGAACACTATAACAATATCCTAAATGCACTTGAAGGCATTGAAAACTACGATGTCATATACACGGATTTTACTAATGCTTTCGACAAATGTGATTATGGTATAATAGTACATAAAATGAAATATATGGGAACAACAGGCAACGTGGGAAAATTAATCTATAACTTCCTCAGAGAACGACTACAAGTCGTCAAAATTCAAGGTATATCATCATCAGAATCAGAAGTACACAGCTCAGTAACACACTGTACAGTACTGGGACCACTCCTGTTCATTATCATGTAACAGAAATAGCCATTGAAGTAAACAGCAACAGTATAGTAACATCTTTTGCAGATGATACAAAGATCAGCAGAAAAATCAGCGATGCAAAACAGGTGGCCTTGCAGAGGAACACGAAAAGAATATACAAATGGTCAGAAGACAACACCATGACATTTAATACCGAGAAATTTCAAAGGACATCAGAGACGTTACAGGGGTCAAAGTTGAAGTCTTCAAGAGAAGACTCGATGTGTGGCTGAGGACGGTACCAGATGAGGCGGGTGTACCTGGCTATGTGTGGTGGAGAGCGCAAGAAGGCAACTCGCTCCTCCACCAAACTAGGCCTAGAGGCGGGGGCCACCAGCTTGACCTTCGTGTGAAGAGAGACCAACGCACGGAACTGCAGTGAGGTAAACGAGGTTATTAAATATGTAAATAAAAGAGAAATAATAATAATAATAATCATAAACTATAACAAAAGACAACATATTTTTTTCTCAGATGATAGTAGTTGTTTCCTTTGCATTTTCATCTCTGATTACGAAAATGATAACGAAATTTTGCTATTACGTCAGGATTTCGAGAAATTTGGGGTTCAATTCTTGACCAAATTTGTATATACAGTAGATGATAAACTGAACCAATTACACTGGGGAACAAATTTTAACTTTTTTTTTGTTTCTTGGACGTGAACAGGTCGGTCTTATAGGATTTTTTTCCGCTGATTCCGAATATAGCCGTAGAATTTCTCTATCACCCAAGGTTACTGAGAAATTTGTATTTTAATATTTATTCAAAAAGTGTATTGAAGTTAGTAAAAATACTTCATAAAAATTATATTAGTGGCAGAATGGCATTTAAAATATTCTTCTTAAAACTTCTTTGTCACTGATTTTCTCTTGTAGTTTTCATTAGGAGCTTCTCGCATCAATGTCCAGCAGTAATCAGCTAACATTGCCGGATCCCACCTCCCTTGGTAGCGTTTCTCCATAGTAGCTATATCTTGGTGGAACCTTTCTCCATGCTCATCGCTTACGTCGCCGAGGTTTTCAGGAAGAAATCTAAATGGGAGTGCAAGAAATGGATTTTTAGTGACATATTACATCCCAATAACCTATATGCTTCAATCATGTCCTGCACTATTTTTTCATAGTTAGAGGCTTTGATGTTCCCTAGAAAATTTGTGACAACATTCTTCATGGCTTCCCATGCCACTTTTTCTTTTCCTCTCAAGGCATCATCAAACTTTTGATCTTTCATGAGCTCTCTGATTTGGGGACCAACAAAGATCCCTTCTTTTATCTTTGCATCGCTAAGTCGTGAAAACTTTTTCTTCAAATATTTGAATGCCTCATCTTCCTTGTTCATTGCTTTGACAAAATTTTTCATGATGCCAAGTTTGATGTGAAGTGGCGGTAAGTATATTTTCTTGGGGTCAACTAAGGGTTCATGAGACACATTCTTCAGTCCTGGGATACATTTTTGACGAAGTGGCCAATCCTTTAC
Source organism: Bathynomus jamesi (assembly GCA_023014485.1). Taxonomy (NCBI): domain Eukaryota; kingdom Metazoa; phylum Arthropoda; class Malacostraca; order Isopoda; family Cirolanidae; genus Bathynomus; species Bathynomus jamesi. The sequence continues at coordinate 335,849 of JAJOZX010002130.1, read as the reverse complement.
AAAATAATGCGAATCTCTGGCTCTGCTGTCCCATTCACAAAGGAAGCAGCAGAACTTCGTATAACCGAGCTGCATTCCCAGAAGAAGCGCGACGACTTTTAAATCAACACATATATACCAACGAAACTGGTCATAATTAATCTGCTGAAGAATGAGTTTCATATTTTCGTAAGATTCCTTCATGTGGACAGCGTACCCTACAGGAATGGAAGGGTATTTGTTTCCATTGTGAAGTAGTACAACCTGAGGCTTAGCTTCGAATAGTCAATAAATAAACGCCAATCTTCAGATTTGTGCTCATGACCGAGAGCTAACAGCAGTCCATTTACATTATTACAGTAGCATAAACCACCTGACGGGGAGAAATACTGCATCAGATCTTTTTGGCGAGTGCGGAATGCCGATATGCTTGTATCTTTTGCCAGCAAATTCCATTCACCTAACCTGGAGCCCAATAATTCCGCTTTCTTTTTCGGAAGGTCCAAATCTCTCACGAGATCGTTCAGCATAACCTGCGTTATCATACGTTGTTTATTTGATTCAGGTTGCTGAAAGTCTGTATCTTTAGTGTCATCAATTTCCATTGGTTCAACTTCAGACTCTTCATCCAGTGTCCATGACTTTGGGGGAGTTGGAATTGGGTTATCATCGTCATGTAGTACTGGTCTCATGGCAGATTCAAGATTTGGGTATTGAATTTTATGTTTATTTTTGGCAGAGAATCCTGAAACGTTAGTCATACAAAAATAGCAATCCGTTAGGTGATCCTTGGGCTCTCTCCAAATCATTGGTATGGCAAATGGCATAGATTTGCGGGTACCTTTAATCCACCCCCTAAGAGTGACGGCACAGGAAATGCATGAGATATGAGGTGCCCAGGATTTGTCTTGGTCGCCTACCTTACATCCAAAATAAAGTTCGTAAGCCTTCTTCACGAGTGGGGTCATCGTCTTCCTCTGTGCCATTATGGTCAGTTCTCCACATGCGTAGCAAAATGTATCTCTGGGATTAATACAGTTTCGATTCATGCTGGCGGAAAATTATTGAAATCACGGAAAATTTTTAAATGAAAAACCAATTTTTTCTATGAAAAATTTTAAAATTTGAGCAAAACTTGAAAAAAATGTCTTTCTTTTTATTAAAAATCTGTTTGTTTAAATAGCTATATTTTTTAATGCAAAAAATACTATTAAATATAGTTAACCTGGAAAAAAATAAAGTAAAATTAAATTAGTACACTTAATTTTAACTAATATTTTGGGAAAACGCTGAGTAAATGGAAATATTATTTTCTCGAAAACTATGGGTGATAGAAAACTTCTAAAACCATATTTGGAATCAGCATCGAAAGTTCTATAAGAAACATCAAATAGTTTTCAAGAAACAAAATGTTGTTCCCTAGTGTTATTAAAACTGCATCTACCCCAAAGCTGAGAGTATCCCAGCGGAAAATGTTTTAGCTAATGTAGGATGATATAATTTCTGCTCCTAATACGTTCAAAACTGTCGTAACATGTCAATTTTCCTTCTGTGTTATCTGTCATAGAAGGCTACTTGCAGTTATGAGTCATTCAGTCTGCCGCAAGCTGCTTCATGGTGCGGTTCTGTTCATGTGCAGTGAAGTTTGATTTTATATTTTTTTTTCCTTTAACATAATCATTTAATTGTGCGTGTTACACAAAATAGCGCAAAAGAACTGTAGATCAGTGTCATTGACGTCCCACCTCACCAAAATATTTGGAAGAATAGTCAGAGAGAAAATCTATGACATCTTGGAGATACTGGAAAGATTCAACGAAAATCAGCACGGATTCCGATTAGGAAGATCATGCCTATCACTGCGGAGGGGGTTTAGAGTAGTTAAATTTCGAGTAGTTGTGAAGTTTCCAAAAAAAAATGCAAGTGTTAATTTACTAAATGATGTTATATATTATCAAATCATAAGTTATAACCATGGTTACAAAATTGGACCTTTCCTCTCAAGGGGGGGGAGTCGTTCAAACATCCCGACTCTGAATCCTAACAGTTTCTGTTATGTGTGGTGATTACGTGATACAAGCTCACAAAAGAAACATTACTCCCTTAATTATAAATGCTTATGAGCTACTTCGGCTGCAAAATCGGGATGAAAGATAAAGTTTGGGCTTCCCATATATGCTTTGCGCGTTGTGCTGTGACCCGCAGGGGTTGGTTAAAAGGTACGAGTACTTCTACACCATTTGTAGTCCCCCTGATTTGGAGAGAGCAAAAAGATCACTTCAAAGATTGTTATTTTTGTTTAACTAATGTCAGTGGTTTTTCCTCGAAAAATAAGAAGAAAATCGAACACCTCAATCTGCCTTTCGCAATACGACCAGTAGTACATTGTGAAACTCTACCAGTTCCTAAGCCCCCTGGATCATGGAGCGTGGATGATGATGATGATGATCCTGCTGAAAATGAGCCTATGGATTTCTCAGAAAAAGAGCATCACTTGATAACTCAACCTGAACTTAATGATCTGGTTCGAGATTTGAATTTATCGGTGATAAAGCAGAACTTTTAGGGTCCAGATTACAAGGATGGAACTTCCTTGCAAACGATACCATTACCAGCATATCCGTTTTTCGCAAACGCCAAAAAAATATATCAAAATTCTTTTCTATGAATGGTAATCTTTCTTTTTGTAATGACATTGGTAGTTTGATGATGGCCCTAGGACACAAGCATAAACATTTAGAATGGCGACTTTTCATCGATTTGTCAAAACTTAGTTTGAAGGCTGTCCTGTTGCATACTGGAAATATCTATCCTTCATTTTCCATTGGACATGCTGTCCATATGAAAGAATCGTATGAAAGTATGGAATTGGCATATCTTTGGTGATCTCAGTCATTGGGCTGTTTCTTGGTTTACAGCTTGGCTATACAAAATATTGTTGTCTTTGTGAATGGGACAGCAAAGCAAAGAATTCTCATTATACTGTTAAGAACTGGCCACCTCGTCAATCTCTCACTCCGGGATAAAAAAAAATGTTGCGTGCTATAAATTGGTGGATCCTTAAAAAGTTTACTTGCCATCTTTACATATCGAACTAGGATTGATGAAAATTTTTGTTAAGGCAATGGACAGAGCAGGAGATGGATTCCAGTACTTGAAACAAAAATTTCATCTGATTAGTGATGTCCTAAATAAAAAGAGGGAATTTTCGTTGATCCACAAATAAATGAGTTAATGAAAGAAGGTGCCTGTGATGAAGTCCTGAATGAATCTGAAAAACAGCTTGGAATGTTTTTAAAGCAATGACCCAGAATTTCTTAGGCAACAAAAATCGTCTAACTATGCTGAATTGGTTAATGAACTTCTCCAAGCTGACAGATCATTGGATGCAATACGTGTTTAAAAGTTTATTTTCTGCATTCGCACTTGGATTTTTTCCCGCCAAACCTGGGAGATATCAGTGATGAACATGGAAAACGGTTTCATCAGGACATTTCTGCGATAGAGAAAGGATACCAGGGTAAGTGGAGTCCAAACATGCTGGCTGATTACTGCTGAACGCTAATATAATGGAAGTCTCAGATGTCACTTACAACTCATTAAGAAAATCATTACGAAAAACATTTTAAGTAAATAAAAAATCATTTTAATATTGTCCTTGTGTATAGATTATTCTATTATATTCGAATATAAAAAAGCTATTTCTCAAAATCTGGCGTGATAGCAAATTTCGTGGTCATTTTCGTAATCAGCGTGAAAAAATCTATAGGAATCATCATATTTCATTTGAGACATAAAAGAAAAAGTTCAAATTTGTTAAACAGTGTAATTATTATTATTAACAATATATACTGTATATTAATAACAATAATTATAATAGAACAGAAATACTGTAATAATAACAAACGGTGGCAAATTGTGTACTCACATGCAACGATAAGTGATAAATTCCACACTAAATATTTCAGTAATTAAAATATTAATATAAAATAATCTTAATCACTTATGAGAAAAATATTAATAAAATGACAAATTAGACACACACAAAAATCATTTTTCAGGAGCTGTGTGTGCGTCTGATCTGGGCAAAGGCGAAACAGCGAATAACTTTTGAATATTTGTACCATTAAAACTAATATAATCAATAATTCAACAGAAATATTTAAATTATAAATCACAAGTACCAAATTAATTATGTAAGAAACTAAATTCTCACCTTCTAATCCTTAAATTGCCACCTTGCCAACGTTTATTGCAAACATAGACAGAACCTTAACTTCTAATCGCACCAACAATAACTGTATCATTGCGAGAGATTTAAATATCGATCTTGCTAAAATAAACTCTAATAATAATGCTAACTACTTCTACAATCACATCACAACAAATGGTTTTAATTTAACTATAACTAATCCAACACGACTATATGATACCATAGAAAACTCCATTTTATTAGACCAAATCTGGGTGCGATCTTCCCTTGACTGTACGTCAGGTATACTCCTATTACATATTACGCACCATCTGCCCACATACACAATGGTAATTAGCCATTTACAAATAGAGGAGAAAATAAAAATTAACTATAAACCTTACAACTACTGTATAATAATAAATTGAAATTTATCAGAGCAGTATCAAGTTTTGATTGGTCGAGAATAACTGAAAGTAACTGTGGAATAGAAACAAAATTTCAAACATTCTCAGACACACTAATGGATATATTTAATGCTAATTTTCCTATCAAGTCGAAACTCTTGCCGAAAAATAATGATAACAACTAATGGATCACTCCAGCCTTCATTGTAAGCATAACCCGTAAATATTCTGTCTATAAACTATGGAAGAATGATATTATCAATGAACAAACATATAAAAATTATTGTAACAAACTAAATTTGCTCTTAAAAAACGCAAAAGCGGACCATTATTGCTTTAAAATTATCGAACAAAAATCTAATCCCAAAGGATTGTGGGATACTTTAAAGGTTTTAGTTAACGCTAAAAAAGAAAAGATAAATCTCGTATCTTCGTTATCACAGGATGGAACTTTCTACAACGATCCCAAAGATATGGCTAATTTATTAAACAATTTCTTTTCAAAAATAGGAAGTAACATAGAGGTAGCCATTCCAGAATCAGACAGTCACTACCAAAAGTATACATCAAATACATTCTTCTTTGAACCAAGTCTGCCAAACGAAACCTCAGCCACATTGAAAACCTTAAAAAATAAAAGCGCTGCTATAAATTCAATTCCAGTAAATATATATAAACTAATATCAGATGATATAACAACCCTACTCATAAGACTTGTGAATGACTCAATACTCAATAGTACAAGGTGTATTCCCTGATTAACTGAAGATAGGCAGGTAATCCAAGTATACCGGCCAATCTCCATATTACCGACTTTAAGTAAAGGATTTGAAAGAATACTTAAAAAATAATGTCCCAGAATTACTTGAACCCCAAAATTGGCCACCCAACAGTCCTGACTTGAACCCTGTTGACTATGGAATCTGGGAAAATTTGGCTCAGAGAGTTTACAGGAGCAGGGTGAGAAATGTTGATCACTTGCGTCAGCTTCTTGTGGAGAAGTGGGGAGAGATACCACAGGAGCAGATCGATCGAACCATTGATGAATTTCGTCCAAGATTGAAAAAAATTGTTGCAACAGAAGGGAAACACATTGAACAATTTTTTTAATAGTAATTCTAAACGAGTAAAATGTTGGTTTGATTTCTTTCGTAAACTTAGGATTCAAGTTCTGTCTCGAAATTCAAAATCCTTTTTTAATTTTCATGGTTTTTTAATGGAGGCATTTCCTATATTTTATAAATCTTATGATGTATTTTATAACTAAAATG
>JAJOZX010002130.1:217500-325000 GCA_023014485.1 Bathynomus jamesi | reverse complement strand
GCCGAGCTTATAATGACTCCGTCAGTCGTCTCTCGGTCTTTTATAAACCTCTATTCTGACTGAGTTGCCAGATAGCGCCATGTATTCAGTTGCCAGATAGCGCCATGCATTCCAGATAGCAAAAACCATATATTAATCATCCATTTAAATAGTGTACCACAATATATATTTATATGACGGTGGTTAATCGATGAATCCAATTAAATTCTGTTTATTAAATAAATAATTTTTACACACTTAATTTTTATTATAAATATTTAAGTCACGAATAACGAAACGAAATGAAAATTTACGAAACATTTCGAAACACACGCTCCTCAGTCCCCCAAATCCCCCCACCCATCTGTACTTGTATATATAATAAACTAATGAATCACTCGTGCTCACAAACCATATAAAATACCACAATATATTTATATAGTTAATCAATTGGAAGATTCAACCATATAAAATACCACAATATATTTATACAGTTAATCAATTGGAAGATTCAACCATATAAAATACCACACTATATTTATATAGTTAATCAATTGGAAGATTCAACCATATAAAATACCACAATATATTTATATAGATAATCAATTGGAAGATTCATTTAAAGTTGAAATTAGCCAAAACACAATCCGCTATAACGGGGTCGAACGACTAATGACATCTTTATATTTTCGAAGAACACCTGCTGGTTGACAGACCTTCCTTCCAGTCCGCTCTTGATAAGTCTCCCTTCACTCCAAATGAAAAGAAAATTTACGGAAAAAATCAAAACACACGAATGTCATTCCCCAAACCCGGATATATATATATATATATATATATATATAATAAACGAATAAACAACTCGTGCACACACACACACACACGCAAACGAGGAAATGCAGGAACTAGGTCAATTCGAATCGTCTCCCTAGAGACCTTTTTGGACGAGGCTTAATCCTTCTTCAAACTATTCGAGCAAAAAACACCGCTCACTCCGTTTCTTATTATCATCATTATTATTATTTCTACAATGAAAATATTTTATAGTTACCCGTAACTTAGACCCACAGTTTAATGTGGAAACCGAACGCTCTTTCAAAAATATAATTAGAGGAACTTTCACGAGTGAGTGGTTATTTATTCAATATAAGAAGTTAAGCATTAAGCATTGTTTTTCCTTTCACGAGGAAAGGATTTCTGCAAGTGTCTATAATTCGATTTTATATATATATATATATGGAGGGTCGTTGCTTACTCTTCCACATTTCAACATAACAGGTTTATTGAACCGGATTTAAAATAACAGGATCATTTGATCCGAGGCAGTAGTATGACCGAGCGGAAACCGAATGCTCTTTTAAAAATATAATTAGGATATATTATAATTTCTTTATTATAAAATGTGGAACATGCAGCCTTCAGTGAACAGCTGTTCTGTGGATCGAAAATTAACAGATTTTTGTCAGAGGAAGATATGGGAAACAATTCAAAACACACGTTCGTCCTCCCTCACCCCACCCCCCATCTCTGCTTGTATATATAATAAACGAATGAACCACTCGTGTGCACACACACACACACACACCGGAAATTTCAATGCATTTTTCATCTCTCCGTGGAGCAGAACGATTCACACGTGTTCACCCTGAGGCCTTTTTGAAAGGAATCTAGGTCAAATTGTTCTCTATGTCGACACCTTGAATTTGGGTCCCAATTATATTAAATAATAAACAGTAAAAGAAATAAACACATTATCTGTGTATATTTTCTTTTGGCAAACCTTTCTTGCGTTTCAAAAAACCAAAAATATTACGCGCTTTTCACCTTAAAGTGAATTAAATCCGAGCAGCGATTAAGCGACGTTGGATCTGGGTAGTTGTTGGATGGGGGACCGTCCACCGCAACAACTAATTTACGCACGCTAAAAGGGTGTGAAATAAATATGCACTTATTTTTTATTTAATATACATGTAGATTTAATTAATATCGTCAACACTTTAAACCATCTCTGAAAAATTCTGAGCAGTTATGTCTTACACTAACCGCAGCATCTAATATGAATTAAATAAAAAAACATTACTTCATTCGCATGTACATGGAAGTGTTACTCATGAAAACCAATTAAGAATTTCTTTTTTAAACTTTTTACGAAAAAAGAAAAGGAAATTCAGTGCTTAAGCTATAGATTGTTGAGGCGAAATTTTCATGTTGATGAGCCGAATGTACCATAGCCACGAGCGTACTTACTGTTTACATATCCTAATGGAAAAACTGCATGAAAAGACATTATAATTATATATATATATATATATATATATATATATATATATATATATATATATAGCAATGATACTCGACCTACAAATTTCCACTACAAAGTTTACTGTTGAGATGATTGAGAGCGAAAGCTGATCCGTGTACCCTTTGCAATAAGCAAACATGGTTGCGACTTGCAACGACTCGCTTTGAAATGAACGCCCTTCTAAAGGCGTCGAATCAACTGTTACCCTTAAATCTCCAAATCAATATGGTTTCCGTAATAACAGAACAACGGAAATGGCTACTTTAAATCTTATGGAAAATGTAAATATACAGAATTCATTATTGTAACGAAGTGGTTGGCCACCAATAAAACTTCCTAAATACCAGTAAAACAAATTTCATGCTTTTTACTAATAAAAGAAATGTATATCTTGATGAATTTAATGTTAATGAAATCGCCATAAAGGAGTGTACTGTACAGCGTAGTAGGATAGCCCTTTAAGTCAAGCTAGGCTACGTTTTGGCAATTTCCAGTTCCGAGAAAAAGACTCTCAAAGCCATTTCTCTCTTTGCGCATATATATATTATTAAAAATGTTAATTGTTCTAAGGCTATTTATAAAAGAAAATGGGGTTTTGGCACAACTTGCATAATTATGTATTCTACAACTTGCTTATTGTAATTTTAAATATGTTATGAACGTTATACGCGTCACTATTAAACGTCATTTATATATTTTTTTTACTTCGATTTGATTTTGGATTATGTGTTTCTGCTTTGTAATTTTAATTTTTATTATTGAACAGTTTTAATTTTGTACTTTAGATCTAGCTCTCCACGTTTATATATTTTTGTCATTTATACATTTTTAGCTTTCATTTAGCAGGCATTGAAAGTGCGATAGACTCCCCGAAACAGCGGATGCAGCCAAATATAATAACTTTTCTGCGCTACGTCATCGTCTTTATCCTAAATATAAAGTTTAATACAGTTCTTAGTACCTCTGTCATTCAATTATTAATCTTATATGTTATAATGTTTCAGAACATTCATATGATCCCTTTCCAGATAGAATCCTAGTCCAAACGTAGAACATTCATATGATCCTTTTCCAGATAGAATCCTAGTCCAAACGTATTTGGTTTTAGAATTTATAAATCTTAAAAAGATGTAGGAAAACAAGAAACACAAAGGAGAAAATGAATTCCTAACTGATGCATTTACATGCTCAAATATACGTAATAATAATAATAATAATAATAATAATATATCATATCGCTAACACTAGACATATATACTATTCAATAGGGCGGAGTGAAAAACTCATTTTTCGAATTTTCAAATTGGCTAGTGTCGAAAATGTGTGGAGTAGTGAGGAAATAAGCTGGTATAAATGTAAAATCATAACATTAATATCTTCAGGTGCCACAATGACCTTCAATATTGAAAAAAATTGAAAAAAGCAGATTTTAACCAATAATTACAGAAGAGTCGACGATGCACAATAGACAAGAATTTATTCACACTTGTATAAAAATAGCTCAGTCAACCTTTAAAAAAATTTTCTATTCTCTAAAAACAGTTTTCTATAGTCAGCTCACTCAGCTGTCACGTGAGTACCTCGGTTCAGTGTAGCTGTCGCTCTCGTAGCAGGTGGGTGTTCTGTTGTTGGCGTTACTCAGATAGTCTAAACTATATTTCTTATATATTTTGCATTTCTGTATTGTGTTGCCCTAAGTTTGCCATGTACTATTAACTGAAATTAACATATAATTGATATTAGCTCTTTCTTTTTCACATTTGTATACTTTCAAAATGTCTCGAGTTTGTGCAAAATCAACCAGGGCCTCAACTGAGTGCCCCATGTTTGGTATGGGGGAAGATTTGTGGCACAGGAATCTTTCTACATACGAAGGAGTTTTTAAATATTACTTGTTTGTAAGAAACGATTTGAAACAGAATACTAATAAAGATCCTTTAATATCTCAAATATTAGAACAAGTTGTTGATAAATTGAAAACAATTTGGGAAAGTGCTTCCGTCCCAATTCTGTCAGACAGGCGAATTGAAACAATGTTCAGAAGCTACCACGAAAAGTATCGTGTCATTATGAAGCCATACCAAAGCAGAAAAAATTCTGAAGCTTACAAAGCAAAGATTGATATGTTCAAAAAAGAAGCACACACGAAACTTTTTGACATTGCAGCGTGCAAGTGCAAAGTACTAACACAATGTTCTTGTCCCAAAGAAAAACGGTTCCAAAGGAAGAAGTGACGTTCCTCTTAGATCAAAGGAGTGAAAGAAAACTGTTTATTGATAGAGTAGATATTACACTCTCAAAGAAAAAAGCATCTACGTTGCTAAGAAAGCAAAAAGAAGCTGTGAGGCTCACCAAAGAATCTTCACAGGAGAAATTGCAGGATACAAATGTTGAATTATCATCATCGACATCAAATAGTGAAAGTGAATCTGGCGAAATATCAGACGATAAATTTCCAGAGCCAGTTAGCTCGAAGAGAAAGCTCGAACAACCTGAAGAACAATTATTCAAGAAAAGGAAAACTACACATCTACCTTCAGTGGCTACTGCTTGTGACAGGACTGCAGTTTCAGATCGAGCTCCAGCATTCATTGTTAGTGCAGTATTGCAAGATATTGGAGAAGTTTCTATTGACAATACATCTGAAGTAGTGGATATGAGTAAAATCAGAAGAGAAAGACAAAAGAAGAGATCAGAAATTATGAAAGATCAAAATCAGGTCCCAATCAGAGGAATCTATTTTGATGGTCGAAAAGATTCTACACTCTTCCAAGAAAAAAAAGAGTCCAAAGTATATCAGAAGAAGGTAACAGAAGAACATATCACTTTAGTGAGAGAACCTGGTTCAGATTATTTGGGCCATTATTCTGTGAATTCTGGATCAGCTGAAGAAATATGTAAAGGAATGTTTGAGTATATTGGAAATAATGACATGAACCTGGAAAACCTTGTTGCCATTGGATGCGATGGTGCAGCAGTCAACACTGGAGAAAAGGGAGGCGTTATAAGGCTTATAGAATTGAAGCTGAAGAAGCCAGTTCAACATTTAGTGTGCCAGCTCCATGCCAATGAATTGCCATTACGCCATTTAGTTGCAAAGCTGGATGGAAAAACATCTGGCCCCCGCGGATTCACCTGTCCTATTGGCAGGGAATTAGAGAACTGTGAGAGTCTTCCTATTGTCGAGTTTGAAAGGATTGATGCTGAGGAACCAACTGTAGACTGTGAAGATCTTAGCACCGACCAAAAATATCTAATTGATATTCATCAGGCCATAACAAAGGGATATTGCTCTCCAGATCTTGCTCATCGTAGTCCAGGCAAAATGGCACATTCACGATGGCTGACTACAGCAAATCGTTTGCTTCGTCTATACGTTTCAACTGTAAGTCCATCTGAGAACCTCATGAACATTGCTTCTTTTATAATGAAGGTCTACATCCCAATGTGGTTTTCTATTAAGCAAAGTACGTCTTTTGTCAATGGCTCAAAACATGTTTTCAAAACTATTGAACTAACAAGAACACTGAATGACGAAGTAAAGGATATTGTAAACCCTGTCATACAAAGAAATGCATTTTTTGCAAATCCAGAAAATATTCTAGCATCAATGATTCATGATGACCGCAGCGCCATAAGAGAATTAGCGTGGAGGCGAATAAAGAAAGCAAGGCAAACAAACAAGGAAAAAGTTGTGAGGCGTTTCACAGTACCTGTTATTCAGTTTGAAGCTACTGATTATACTGATTTAATTAATTGGCAAAAATGCATTGTCACTGAACCACCTGTGACAAGACACCTGACAGAAAATGAGATTGAAGAATTCATAGAAAACAAGAGTACCCCTCCATTCGAGAAATTCCCTTGTCATACACAAGTAGTAGAAAGAATGGTAAAATTAGTGACTGAAGCATCATCAAAAGTATTTGGATTGAACGCGCGAGATGGCTTCATAAGATCAACACTTCAGTCACGTAAAAAAATGCCATCATTCGAAAGTAAAGCTGAATATAAAGTTTAAATAAAACGTTAATAGAAAAAAACATGCGCAAGGATGGGTGGTTGGGAGGGCATGGGTGGAGCTCGACACGCAGCCACCTCCTCGTGGTGAGTTCTGGATTATTTAGATCATTAATCAAAAGAACATTGATCTAAATAAACTAAGAGCTGCGTAATTCAGTAACTATTTTGGTAATTGGAACACTTAATATATAATAATAACAAGTAAGTTTCAGTTATTGTACTAATGCAGAATATAAGAAAATCATTATATTTCACTTTTTCAACGGCTTTGTGGCACCTGAAGATATAATTTCGCAGGACTAATATTTATGCACAGTCATTACCTACAGCACCCACATAGTTTCCGCACTAGCCATATTTGAATTTCGAAAAAACGTTTAAAAACCTCATTTTCGATCCGCCCTACTATTCAAGTACTGTCATCAAATGAATTAGCCACAGCCTACTAAGGGCCTACCTACCAAAACCCCACCATGGGCCTACCTACCAAAATCCCACCAAAGGCGTCTCAGAGTCTAGCATCAGACTTTTTAAATCACAAAGTGTGTGGAACTACATTTGCAAGCAAGTTAGAGGTCTTAGTGACAGAATGGGTTATCTGCTACCATCAAAGTAGCGTATTTGCCTACAGTTAAACCGCGTCAGAGTAGATAGCTGATTGAGCTCAGTTTTGGTAGGTTAACCCAGATTTTTTCTGTATGCTCTATCCAGTATTTGAATGCAGCCTCAAAATAACTGTAACTGCTCTTATTTAGCTATTTGTTAATTGTAGTTAAACAGCAGTGAACATTCCTCAAACAGTAGGCTGTGGGCCTGGCAAGATTGTTGAAGCCAGAAAGCTATCCATAATTAGTGATTGAACCATTCTTTTTATTTGAGCATACAAATCAGTTCCAGTGAATATTCTTATGACTCATTTTTAATAGAAAATATTGTTTCAGGCACTGTCTCTACAGTTTTCAAACCCCAAGTGCCATATTAGGTAAGAAAGAGCAGGAGTTTGGAACAGACTTAACAAAAATAAGTTTAACCCTTTCAGTCACAGTGGAGCTTAATGTTTCATTAGAAATAACAAGAATATTTCGTACTAAAAGACAATTTTTCTACAAATGTTTCTACATGTTTAATATATACTGTATTTAGTTTGTTGTCAGGAAAGGAACCCAAAATGCTTGTAATATAAGTTACTCATTACTATTGCTTCAGGTAGCTATTATTATTATTATAGATTTTGGGCATGTGTGTGTGTGTGTGTGTGTGTGTGTGTGTGTGTTTTTTTCACACATTAGGATCATCGTTTTTTACAATTTTCTAGTTCATGTAAACATTGTATGAAAACTGTAAGTATATTTATTACTTTTCATATGTTCCACATACTCTTTAGTTTTAGACTTAAGGTTTTATCCAAAACAAAATGCTTGTTATTCTGTTAATATGATTACAAAGTTAAATTTTCTTCAAAATTCAGCATGGTTAAGCAAACTTAAATAAAATTTTTAGCCAACATCTGAAACAGAAAGCTATCCATAATTAGTGATTGAACCATTCTTCTTATTTGAGCATACAAATCTGTTCCAGTGAACATTCTTATGACTCATTTTTAATAGAAAATATTGTTTCAGGCACTGTCTCTACAGTTTTCAAAGCCCAAGTGCCATATTAGGTAAGAAAGAGCAGGAGTTTGGAACAGACTTAATAAAAATAAGTTTAACCCTTTCAGTCACAGTGGAGCTTAATGTTTCATTAGAAATAATAATAATATATCGTACTAAAAGACAATTTTTCTACAAATGTTTCTACATGTTTAATATATACTGTATTTAGTTTGTTCTCAGGAAAGGAATCCAAAATGCATGTAATATAAGTTACTCATTACTATTGCTTCAGGTAGCTATTATTATTATTATAGATTTTGGGCATGTGTATGTGTGTGTGTGTGTGTGTGTGTTTTTTCACACATTAGGATCATCGTTCTTTACAATTTTCTAGTTCATGCAAACATTGTATGAAAACTATAAGTATATTTATTACTTTTGATATGTTCCACATACTCTTTAGTTTTAGACTTAAGGTTTTATCCAAAACAAAATGTTTGTTATTCTGTTAAAATGATTACAAAGTTAAATTTTCTTCAAAATTCAGCATGGTTAAGCAAACTTAAATAAAATTTTTAGCCGACATCTGAATAGTTCACTATATACGTACCTTAAATTTGTATTTGTGGCATCTAAAGTAATTAATTTTAAATTCATTACATTTTTCAAGAGCCTATGAATGACAATTTAAGGTACGTATATAGTGAACTAATCAGATGTTATGTAGACAATAAATAATTGTAGGTCTTGAATTTATGATAATTGTTGTAGGACTTTTATAGGTGCCTGTCAGCAGCACAATTTAAATACCTTACCACTTTGCTACTATGTACTTATTTTTCAGGTTTTCTATATATATATATATATATATATATATATATATATATATATATATATATATATTGAGGAAATTGAAAACTTTTAGCATTTCTCATAATTTAATTTCTGACAACTAGAAAAAAGAAAGAATTCAATAGTTTAACCATAAACTAAATAAAATAAACATTTAATTTGGTTTTCTGCATATAGCTATTTAGTTTATAGATATAGACTAAATTTATTTCGAAAATATATATCTTATGTTGTGCAAATTTGTTGAATTGTACTTTTTTTTTCAATAAAATATATTTCCTGTTTTGGCTATAATGTACTTTTTTCATAAAATATTTTTCCTGGTTGGGCTATTTTTCACTACTCTGTGATTTAATTAGCTGGCTGGGTTTTGTTCTGGCTATTTTTCAAACTGGATTCAGTTTAGTGGTGCTTGTGATAGAATTATGATGTGCCAATCGTGTGATTTTGATCTAGTTGTCATGTGTCCTAGATGAAGGCAAAGGATTGGATGTTTTTATCAATTACGGCATTATTCTCTCATCCTTAACTTGCCCAAAATGTGACAGTGAATGCTTAAAACGAAAAGATCAGAAGATATTTAGGTGAAATAACCAATATCAGCCTGGTTAGGCTAATTGAAGACCTGGTTAGGCTAATTGATGGCATGGCTAGGTTAATTAAAGACATGATTTGGTTAATTGAAGACCTGTTTGAGCCAATAAAACATGTTTAGGCCCTACATTTCTTAAGTTTAAACGTTATAACAATGTTCAGTGTATGAAAAAGTAAAATATATATATATGTGACATGAGAGCTCTGTGCTGGGCCCAGAGGGCTGTGAAAAGAGCTAACTAGTTGAGAGAATAGCCAATTTGCTCTTACATATTAAGTTTGAAGATAAGCCAGTACTTCGATATCTACTTTTTAGTGTTTATATTAACGACATAGAATGGGGATATAAATAGTAAAACCTCAATATTTTCAGATGATACAAAATTGGGCCAAAGCGTAAGATCTTTAACAGTTGTCATGAGAAAGTAAAAGACTATTGATGAAGTAGATGCTTGGGCAGATAGATGGGTGATGAAATTTAATGTGGAAAAGTGTAAAGTTATGCATGTTGGTCGTGGCCAAGGCTGGTAAAAACCAATTTTTTTTTTTAAACCAAAAAAGCCATTGGCTCCGAGCGCACTCTTCCCATTGTCCCCTTCTACAGCAATCAGCAACGGGTGATTTATGCAAAGATGCACCAGCTCTTCTGGAACGTCTGGATGCAATTTTACCGAGCGATATATTTATCAACTTGTGTGCTTCAAACCCGTTTGGAACATCAGATATCATGTTCACCACCTAGGAATTGGTCAAGGCACAGAGAGCTAACTAACACGACTCTATCCTCTATTTCCAATCTTGTAATGAGTTAAAGTGAAAGTTTCGCCTGCCTTTATACAATGTCGTACTGACGTCGTTATCAAGCTCCACACAGGGAATTTCCAGGTAGCAACATGAATCACGTTGCTGTTCTTTCACCTGTACACACACACACACACACACACACGCACACGCCCACATACACACACACACACACAAAGGAGAAAGTGAAACTTTAATTGAAACATGATTTATTTAATAAAAGAAATATTCAAGCTATATATATATATTTATCATACAAGTGTAATAAATAAGTTAACAATAGACACATCAATGATTATATTCAAGACATATATATTTAAAAACATGTGTAATAAATAAGTTAACAAATGAAATTATGTTAGCACAGAAATTCAATTGTTAACTTATTTATCACACGTTTGTAAAGATATATATACATCTTGAATATAATCTTTGATGTGCCTATTGTTAACTTATTCCTAGGTGGTGAACATGATATCTGATGTTCCAAACGGGTTTGAAGCACACAAGTTGATAAATATATCGCTCGGTAAAATTGCATCCAGACGTTCCAGAAGAGCTGGTGCATCTTTGCATAAATCACCCGTTGCTGATTGCTGTAGAAGGGGACAATGGGAAGAGTGCGCTCGGAGCCAATGGCTTTTTTGGTTTTTAAAAAAAATTGGTTTTTACCAGCCTTGGCCACGACCAACATGCATAACTTTACACTTTTCCACATTAAATTTCATCACACATCTATCTGCCCAAGCATCTACTTCATCAATATTCTTTTACTTTCTCATGACAACTGTTAAAGATCTTACGCTTTGGCCCAATTTTGTATCATCTGACAATATTGAGGTTTTACTATTTATATCCCCATTCTATGTCGTTAATATAAACACTAAAAAGTAGATATCGAAGTACTGGCTTATCTTCAAACTTAATATGTAAATGCAAATTGGCTATAACCTCAACTAGTTAGCTCTTTTCACAGCCCTCTGGGCCCAGCACAGAGCTCTCATGTCACATATATATATATATATATATGTATATATATTATATATATATATATATATTACTTTTTCATACACTGAACATTGTTATAACGTTTAAACTTAAGAAATGTAGGGCCTAAACATATTTTATTGGCTCAAACAGGTCTTCAATTAACCTAATCATGTCTTTAATTAACCTAGCCATGCCATCAATTAGCCTAACCAGGTCTTCAATTAGCCTAACCAGGCTGATATTGGTTATTTCACCTAAATATCTTCTGATCTTTTCGTGTTAAGCACTCACTGTCACATTTTGGGCAAGTTAAGGATGAGAGAATAATGCCGTAATTGATAAAAACATCCAATCCTTTGCCTTCATCTAGGACACATGACAACTAGATCAAAATCACATGATTGGCACATCATAATTCTATCACAAGCACCACTATACTGAATCCAGTTTGAAAAATAGCCAGAACAAAACCCAGCCAGCTAATTAAATCGCAGAGTAGTGAAAAATAGCCCAACCAGGAAAAATATTTTATGAAAAAAGTACATTATAGCCAAAACAGGAAATATATTTTATTAAAAAAAAAAGTACAATTCAACAAATTTGCACAACATAAGATATATATTTTCGAAATAAATTTAGTCTATATCTATAAACTAAATAGCTATATGAACAAAACCAAATTAAATGTTTATTTTATTTAGTTTATGGTTAAACTATTGAATTCTTTCTTTTTTCTAGTTGTCAGCAATTAAATTATGAGAAATGCTAAAAGTTTTCAATTTCCTCAATTATATATATATATATATATATATATATATATATATATATATATATATATATAAAACCTGAAAAATAAGTACATAGTAGCAAAGTGGTAAGGTATTTAAATTGTGCTGCTGACAGGCACCTATAAAAGTCCTACAACAATTATCATAAATTCAAGACCTACAATTATTTATTGTCCACATAACATCTGATTAGTTCACTATATACGTACCTTAAATTGTCATTCATAGGCTCTTGAAAAATGTAATGAATTTAAAATTAATTACTTTAGATGCCACAAATACAAATTTAAGGTACGTATATAGTGAACTAATCAGATGTTGGCTAAAAATTTTATTTAAGTTTGCTTAACCATGCTGAATTTTGAAGAAAATTTAACTTTGTAATCATTTTAACAGAATAACAAACATTTTGTTTTGGATAAAACCTTAAGTCTAAAACTAAAGAGTATGTGGAACATATCAAAAGTAATAAATATACTTATAGTTTTCATACAATGTTTACATGAACTAGAAAATTGTAAAGAACGATGATCCTAATGTGTGAAAAAAAACACACACACACACACACACACACATACACATGCCCAAAATCTATAATAATAATAATAGCTACCTGAAGCAATAGTAATGAGTAACTTATATTACATGCATTTTGGGTTCCTTTCCTGAGAACAAACTAAATACAGTATATATTAAACATGTAGAAACATTTGTAGAAAAATTGTCTTTTAGTACGATATATTATTATTATTTCTAATGAAACATTAAGCTCCACTATGACTGAAAGGGTTAAACTTATTTTTATTAAGTCTGTTCCAAACTCCTGCTCTTTCTTACCTAATATGGCACTTGGGCTTTGAAAACTGTAGAGACAGTGCCTGAAACAATATTTTCTATTAAAAATGAGTCATAAGAATGTTCACTGGAACAGATTTGTATGCTCAAATAAGAAGAATGGTTCAATCACTAATTATGGATAGCTTTCTGTTTCAGATGTTGGCTAAAAATTTTATTTAAGTTTGCTTACCCATGCTGAATTTTTGAAGAAAATTTAACTTTGTAATCATATTAACAGAATAACAAGCATTTTGTTTTGGATAAAACCTTAAGTCTAAAACTAAAGAGTATGTGGAACATATCAAAAGTAATAAATATACTTATAGTTTTCATACAATGTTTACATGAACTAGAAAATTGTAAAAAACGATGATCCTAATGTGTGAAAACACACACACACACACACACATGCCCAAAATCTATAATAATAATAATAGCTACCTGAAGCAATAGTAATGAGTAACTTATATTACAAGCATTTTGGGTTCCTTTCCTGACAACAAACTAAATACAGTATATATTAAACATGTAGAAACATTTGTAGAAAAATTGTCTTTTAGTACGATATATTATTGTTATTTCTAATGAAACATGAAGCTCCACTGTGACTGAAAGGGTTAAACTTATTTTTGTTAAGTCTGTTCCAAACTCCTGCTCTTTCTTACCTAATATGGCACTTGGGGTTTGAAAACTGTAGAGACAGTGCCTGAAACAATATTTTCTATTAAAAATGAGACATAAGAATATTCACTGGAACTGATTTGTATGCTCAAATAAAAAGAATGGTTCAATCACTAATTATGGATAGCTTTCTGGCTTCAACAATCTTGCCAGGCCCACAGCCTACTGTTTGAGGAATGTTCACTGCTGTTTAACTACAATTAACAAATAGCTAAATAAGAGCAGATACAGTTATTTTGAGGCTGCATTCAAATACTGGATAGAGCATACAGAAAAAATCTGGATTAACCTACCAAAACTGAGCTTAATCAGCTATCTACTCTGACGCGGTTTAACTGTAGGCAAATACGCTACTTTGATGGTAGCAGATAACCCATTCTGTCACTAAGACCTCTAACTTGCTTGCAAATGTAGTTCCACACACTTTGTGATTTAAAAAGTCTGATGCTAGACTTTGAGACGCCTTTGGTGGGATTTTGGTAGGTAGGCCCATGGTGGGGTTTTGGTAGGTAGGTCCTTAGTAGGCTGTGGCTAATTCATTTGATGACAGTACTTGAATAGTATATATGTCTAGTGTTAGCGATATGATTATTATTATTATTATTATTATTACGTATATTTGAGCATGTAAATGCATCAGTTAGGAATTCATTTTCTCCTTTGTGTTTCTTGTTTTCCTACATCTTTTTAAGATTTATAAATTCTAAAACCAAATACGTTTGGACTAGGATTCTATCTGGAAAGGGATCATATGAATGTTCTACGTTTGACTAGGATTCTATCTGGAAAGGGATCATATGAATGTTCTGAAACATTATAACATATAAGATTAATAATTGAATGACAGAGGTACTAAGAACTGTATTAAACTTTATATTTAGGATAAAGACGATGACGTAGCGCAGAAAAGTTATTATATTTGGCTGCATCCCCTGTTTCGACGGACTCTATCGCACTTTCAATGCCTTCTAAATGAAAGCTAAAAATGTATAAATGACAAAAATATATAAACGTGGAGAGCTAGATCTAAAGTACAAAATTAAAACTGTTCAATAATAAAAATTAAAATTACAAAGCAGAAACACATAATCCAAAATCAAATCGAAAGTAAAAAAATATATAAATGACGTTTAATAGTGACGCGTATAACGTTCATAACATATTTAAAATTACAATAAGCAAGTTGTAGAATACATAATTATGCAAGTTGTGCCAAAACCCCATTTTCTTTTATAAATAGCCTTAGAACAATTAACATTTTTAATATATATATGCACAAAGAGAGAAATGGCTTTGAGAGTCTTTTTCTCGGAACTGGAAATTGCCAAAACGTAGCCTAGCTTGACTTAAAGGGCTATCCTACTACGCTGTACAGTACACTCCTTTATGGCGATTTCATTAACATTAAATTCATCAAGATATACATTTCTTTTATTAGTAAAAAGCATGAAATTTGTTTTACTGGTATTTAGGAAGAGTTTTATTGGTGGCCAACCACTTCGTTACAATAATGAATTCTGTATATTTACATTTTCCATAAGATTTAAAGTAGCCATTTCCGTTGTTCTGTTATTACGGAAACCATATTGATTTGGAGATTTAAGGGTAACAGTTGATTCGACGCCTTTAGAAGGGCGTTCATTTCAAAGCGAGTCGTTGCAAGTCGCAACCATGTTTGCTTATTGCAAAGGGTACACGGATCAGCTTTCGCTCTCAATCATCTCAACAGTAACTTTGTAGTGGAAATTTGTAGGTCGAGTATCATTGCTATATATATATATATATATATATATATATATATATATATATATATTATATATTATTATACATATATAATGTCTTTTCATGCAGTTTTTCCATTAGGATATGTAAACAGTAAGTACGCTTGTGGCTATGGTACATTCGGCTCATCAACTTGAAAATTTCGCCTCAACAATCTATAGCTTAAGCACTGAATTTCCTTTTCTTTTTTCGTAAAAAGTTTAAAAAAGAAATTCTTAATTGGTTTTCATGAGTAACACTTCCATGTACATGCGAATGAAGTAATGTTTTTTATTTAATTCATATTAGATGCTGCGGTTAGTGTAAGACGTAACTGCTCAGAATTTTTCAGAGATGGTTTAAAGTGTTGACGATATTAATTAAATCTACATGTGTATTAAATAAAAAATAAGTGCATATTTATTTCACACCCTTTAGCGTGCGTAAATTAGTTGTTGCGGTGGACGGTCCCCCATCCAACAACTACCCAGATCCAACGTCGCTTAACATTGCTGCTCGGATTTAATTCACTTTAAGGTGAAAAACGCGTAATAGTGACGCGTATAACGTTCATAACATATTTAAAATTACAATAAGCAAGTTGTAGAATACATAATTATGCAAGTTGTGCCAAAACCCCATTTTCTTTTATAAATAGCCTTAGAACAATTAACATTTTTAATAATATATATATGCACAAAGAGAGAAATGGCTTTGAGAGTCTTTTTCGGAACTGGAATTGCCAAAACGTAGCCTAGCTTGACTTAAAGGGCTATCCTACTACGCTGTACAGTACACTCCTTTATGGCGATTTCATTAACATTAAATTCATCAAGATATACATTTCTTTTATTAGTAAAAAGCATGAAATTTGTTTTACTGGTATTTAGGAAGAGTTTTATTGGTGGCCAACCACTTCGTTACAATAATGAATTCTGTATATTTACATTTTCCATAAGATTTAAAGTAGCCATTTCCGTTGTTCTGTTATTACGGAAACCATATTGATTTGGAGATTTAAGGTAACAGTTGATTCGACGCCTTTAGAAGGGCGTTCATTTCAAGCGAGTCGTTGCAAGTCGCAACCATGTTTGCTTATTGCAAAGGGTACACGGATCAGCTTTCGCTCTCAATCATCTCAACAGTAAACTTTGTAGTGGAAATTTGTAGGTCGAGTATCATTGCTATATATATATATATATATATATATATATATATATATATATATATATATATATATATATATATATATATGTCTTTTCATGCAGTTTTTCCATTAGGATATGTAAACAGTAAGTACGCTTGTGGCTATGGTACATTCGGCTCATCAACTTGAAAAATTTCGCCTCAACAATCTATAGCTTAAGCACTGAATTTCCTTTTCTTTTTTCGTAAAAAGTTTAAAAAAGAAATCTTAATTGGTTTTCATGAGTAACACTTCCATGTACATGCGAATGAAGTAATGTTTTTTATTTAATTCATATTAGATGCTGCGGTTAGTGTAAGACGTAACTGCTCAGAATTTTTCAGAGATGGTTTAAAGTGTTGACGATATTAATTAAATCTACATGTGTATTAAATAAAAAATAAGTGCATATTTATTTCACACCCTTTAGCCTGCGTAAATTAGTTGTTGCGATGGACGGTCCCCCATCCAACAACTACCCAGATCCAACGTCGCTTAACATTGCTGCTCGGATTTAATTCACTTTAAGGTGAAAAACGCGTAATAGTGACGCGTATAACGTTCATAACATATTTAAATTACAATAAGCAAGTTGTAGAATACATAATTATGCAAGTTGTGCCAAAACCCCATTTTCTTTTATAAATAGCCTTAGAACAATTAACATTTTTAATAATATATATATGCACAAAGAGAGAAATGGCTTTGAGAGTCTTTCTCGGAACTGGAAATTGCCAAAACGTAGCCTAGCTTGACTTAAAGGGCTATCCTACTACGCTGTACAGTACACTCCTTTATGGCGATTTCATTAACATTAAATTCATCAAGATATACATTTCTTTTATTAGTAAAAAGCATGAAATTTGTTTTACTGGTATTTAAGAAGAGTTTTATTGGTGGCCAACCACTTCGTTACAATAATGAATTCTGTATATTTACATTTTCCATAAGATTTAAAGTAGCCATTTCCGTTGTTCTGTTATTACGGAAACCATATTGATTTGGAGATTTAAGGGTAACAGTTGATTCGACGCCTTTAGAAGGGCGTTCATTTCAAAGCGAGTCGTTGCAAGTCGCAACCATGTTTGCTTATTGCAAAGGGTACACGGATCAGCTTTCGCTCTCAATCATCTCAACAGTAAACTTTGTAGTGGAAATTTGTAGGTCGAGTATCATTGCTATATATATATATATAATATTATATATATATATATATATAATGTCTTTTCATGCAGTTTTTCCATTAGGATATGTAAACAGTAAGTACGCTTGTGGCTATGGTACATTCGGCTCATCAACTTGAAAATTTCGCCTCAACAATCTATAGCTTAAGCACTGAATTTCCTTTTCTTTTTTCGTAAAAGTTTAAAAAAGAAATTCTTAATTGGTTTTCATGAGTAACACTTCCATGTACATGCGAATGAAGTAATGTTTTTTATTTAATTCATATTAGATGCTGCGGTTAGTGTAAGACGTAACTGCTCAGAATTTTCAGAGATGGTTTAAAGTGTTGACGATATTAATTAATCTACATGTGTATTAAATAAAAATAAGTGCATATTTATTTCACACCCTTTAGCGTGCGTAAATTAGTTGTTGCGGTGGACGGTCCCCCATCCAACAACTACCCAGATCCAACGTCGCTTAACATTGCTGCTCGGATTTAATTCACTTTAAGGTGAAAAACGCGTAATATTTTTGGTTTTTGAAACGCAAGAAAGGTTTGCCAAAAGAAAATATACACAGATAATGTGTTTATTTCTTTTACTGTTTATTATTTAATATAATTGGGACCCAAATTGAAGGTGTCGAGAGAGAGAGAACAATTTGACCTAGATTCCTTTCAAAAAGGCCTCAGGGTGAACACGTGTGAATCGTTCTGCTCCACGGAGAGATGAAAAACGCATTGAAATTTCCGGTGTGTGTGTGTGTGTGCACACGAGTGGTTCATTCGTTTATTATATATAAAAGCACAGATGTGGGGGGTGAGGGAGGACGAACGTGTGTTTTGAATTGTTTCCCATATCTTCCTCTGACAAAAATCTGTGTTAATTTTCGATTCACAGAACAGCTATTCACTGAAGGCTGCATGTTCCACATTTTATAATAAAGAAATTATAAATATATCCTAATTATATTTTTAAAAGAGCATTCGGTTTCCGCTCGGTCATACTACTGCCTCGGATCAAATGTTCCTGTTATTTTAAATCCGGTTCAATAATACTGTTATGTTGAAATATGGAAGAGTAAGCAACGACCCTCCATATATATATATATAAAATCGAATTATAGACACTTGCAGAAATCCTTTCCTCGTGAAAGGAAAAACAGTGCTTAATGCTTAACTTCTTATATTGAATAAATAACCACTCACTCGTGAAAGTTCCTCTAATTATATTTTTAAAAGAGCGTTCGGTTTCCACATTAAACTGTGGGTCTAAGTTACGCGTAAATATAAAATATTTTCATTGTAGAAATAATAATAATGATGATAATAAGAAACGGAGTGAGCGGTGTTTTTGCTCGAATAGTTTGAAGGATTAAGCCTCGTCCAAAAAGGTCTCTAGGGAGACGATTCGAATTGACCTAGTTTCTGCCTTTCCTCGTTTGCGTGTGTGTGTGTGTGTGTGTGTGTGTGTGCGCGAGTTGTTTATGTGTTTATTATATATATATATAATTATATATATATATCCGGGTTTGGGGAATGACATTCGTGTGTTTTGATTTTTTCCGTAAATTTTCTTTTCATTTGGAGTGAAGGGAGACTTATCAAGAGCAGACTGGAAGGAAGGTCTCTCAACCAGCAGGTGTTCTTCGAAAATATAAAGATGTCATTAGTCGTTCGACCCGTTATAGCGGATTGTGTTTTGGCTAATTTCAACTTTAAATGAATCTTCCAATTGATTAACTATATAAATATTTTGTGGTATTTTATATGGTTGAATCTTCCAATTGGTTAACTATATAAATATATTGTGGTGTTTTATATGGTTGAATCTTCCAATTGATTAACTGTATAAATATATTGTGGTATTTTATATGGTTGAATCTTCCAATTGATTAACTATATAATATATTGTGGTATTTTATATGGTTTGTGAGCACGAGTGATTCATTAGTTTATTATATATACAAGTGCAGATGGTGGGGGGATTTGGGGGAATGAGGAGCGTGTGTTTCGAAATGTTTCGTAAATTTTCATTTCGTTTCGTTATTCGTGACTTAAATATTTATAATAAAATTAAGTGTGTAAAAATTATTTATTTAATAAACAGAATTTAATTGGATTCATCGATTAACTACCGTCATATAAATATATGTTTGGTACACTATTTAAATGGATGATTAATATATGGTTTTTTGCTATCTGGAATACATGGCGCTATCTGGCAACTGAATACATGGCGCTATCTGGCAACTCAGCCAGAATAGAGGTTTATAAAAGACCGAGAGACGACTGACGGAGTCATTACAAGCTCGGCTCCCAGCCGAGCAAGGACCTCTGGTCCTTCTCTTTCTGGCCCTTTGGGAAAACCCCTTAGAGGCCTCTTAGGTTAGGTAAACGAAAATAGCTTGGGGGAGAACTCCGCCTCCAAGTTGCATGCCTTGCAATCAAAGGCACCTACTCTCTCTCTCTCTCTCTCCTTCAGGTGTACCCCTCCCCCCCTTGGCTCAGCCAACTGACTGATTCAGCCAACTGGCTGATTTGGAGCCTATAAAACAACGCCTACTCGGCTGAAGTCTTAATATGCACTTGGCTCCTGCCAGGTGAACACCTCTCCTCCTTTCTCTCCTTTCTGGCCCTTTGGGGGGAATAGCTTGGGGGAGAACTCCGCCTCCAAGTTGCATGCCGCTTGCAACCCCGGTTGGCAACAAAGGGCCCTTTGGGGGGTATTTTTTTTATTTTTTTATTTTTTTGCAACACCCCCTTTGCAACACCCCATCCCCTCTTTGCAACAACCCCCACCCCTTTGCAACATTACGTAATCACTTGCAACATTCCTCCACTCTAACCTTTTGCGGCTATACTACTGACATCATCCTGCGGGTTCTTCCTAAGTTTCACGTATGTGGCGGGGTCCTGTAGCAGCTCGTTCATCTTTCCAATGTAGTCCACTTTGTCCATAATGACTAAGGTGTTAGCCTTGTCTGCTTTAGTAATATGGAGCTCACTATCTTTTTTTAATTGTGAAAGGCTATTGCGGAAACGTTTAGGAAAGTTATCTTCGTAAGAAATATTCGCAGCACCATAGACAAGGCCTTTAACTATGTTAAGCAAAGACTGAGGAAGGTTACACTGTTTTTCAAAACAAGCAAGACTATGACAAATTTGTAAAGCAGTAGGTTTTTTAACAATAAAAAGGACATACCAAATCCAAGGGCACTTTTTGCATCGTCACTAATGTTTTTCGAAGAAAGGTTCACAACACATTTTGAGCTTGTATTGATTGGAATAATGCTTCAGTTTTGTTTCACTCTAGCAACATTGTTAATAGAAATATTCTTGAGTCGGCTATAATTCAACTTACAAATAACTTTAACATGAGTAAAGGTCTGTTTCAACTCGATCCCGTTGCTCTGATTCCTTCAGAATGGATTTAAACAAAACGTGCAGGTTGCTAAACCTGTGGTAAAAATTTGTTTTGTCTCTTTTTCCTTATAAATCTGTATGTTTCTCTTACAATTTTATTTTCAATTTATTGCTGTATGCGTGCATGTGTATGTATGTATGTGTATGTATGTATATATATATATATATATATATATATATATATATATATATATATATATATATATATTATATATGTATGTACATGTGTATGTATATGTATATATTTGGTTATGCGGGTATACATGTGTAGTTGTATTATTTGTAATTTTTCCAATTTATATTTATTTTTATTTCTTTATTCTTTTGTGACCTACCGATTTTTCAGACAATAATTATAAAAACCTTTGGTAATTTTTTCCCCTATGCATATATATATATATATATATTCCTTATATATTGCGTTTATATTTCGTATATACCTTATATATGTTGTATATATTTTTATAGTTCTTCATATATCATCTAGGCATCATTTTGTTTTCCAATTTATATTTACTTGTACTTTTTTATTCGTTTGTGACCATAGTATGCATGATTCAGACAATAACTAGAAAACCTTTGGTAATTTTTTCCCTTATAAATTTGTGTGCCTCTCTTAAAATTTATTTTTCAATTTATTATTATTTTTTTGGTTTATTTCTTTATTTCTTTGTGACATATATATCAATTTGGCATCATCTATTAAATTGATTGTAAACTTTCCTTTTGAGCTTGAATTTGTAGACTCCACTTACAATTTTTGGTTTTTTATCTGTTGGTTTACTTCTTCTTTTTGCAGCTTATTATCCCATCTTTACATGGGGTCGCTGTTTTTGGTTCGTCTTCTCCACTCTCCTCTGTCGTATACCGCGTCCTCCTCCAAGTCCTTCTCCCTGATGTCCGCCACCACACAGTCCCTCCATCTCGTCTTCGGTCTTCCTCTTCTTCTCCGTCCTGGCAACTCCATCTCCAGCACTCTGCGCCCCACGTACTCCTCCTCTCTTCTCCTGACGTGTCCATACCACCTCAGCCTGGCCTCCTGCACCTTCTTAGATGCTTCCGCCACCTTCACTGTTCCTCTTATATGCTCATTTCTGACCCTATCCTCCTCGTCACTCCACATCCATCTCAACATCTTCATTTCAGCCACATCGATTTTTCTTTCATTGCTCTTCTTCATTGGCACAGTCTCCATTCCATACAACATTGCCGGCCTCACCACTGTTTTGAATACCTTTCCCTTCAGTTTCACTGGGACCCTCTTATCACAGAGCACCCCTGATACGTCTCTCCAGTTCTTCCACCCCGACTGTATTCTACAGTTTATCTCTCTCTCTGCTCCCCCTCTGCATCCACTGTTGACCCCAAGTATTTAAAATACTCCACCGTCTTAACACGCTCTCCACTCAATGTCACTTCCCCTCCTCGGTCCTGCTACACATCACATCTCATATATTCGGTCTTCTTTCGGCTAATTCTCATCCCCCTACTTTCCAACGCCTCTCTCCAATTTTCCAACTGCTGCTCCACCTCCTCTTTCGTCTCCCACTCAACACAACATCGTCTGCATACATCATGCACCACGGCGCCTCCCCTAATCCTGTCCGTCAACACATCGAATACCACACTGAAAAGAAAGGGGCTCTGTTGGTTTACTTCTTTATGGTTATTTAGGCTGTGACGTATATATCACTAAGGCATTATTTTGTAATTTTTGTTCCAATTTATATTTATATTTATTTTTATTTCTTTATTCTTTTGTGACCTGTTTCATAAACAAGCCATTTGAATTTATGTTGAATTTCGGCCAAAGTGCTAAAAGTGTCATTTTCCATACAAATGTGTTTGCTCCTCCCACAATTTTTTCTATACTTACTATATATATATATATATATATATATATATATATATATATATATATATATATATATATGTTTATTTTTGTAACCTATATATTGCCTTGAACTCTCCTTTCACTCCAGTGTTCCTGAGGATGTCATTAGACGAAAGCGCTTGAGCATCACTTTGTGTTTCTTTTCCCTTCGTGGTTTTATTCATATTTTTCACGTGTCACTTTCGTGAAATAATTTTCATATATATATATATTAATTGAACTATCTACAAAACTTTTAACAGGGGCGTAGGAATATATTTTACATTGTGGGGGCCAAGAAGTGACGGTATGGATAATTGTTGTACATTGAATACACAATATTTAAACTTATTTGGACTATATTCGACCATATTAAAAATCAAGGAAATTAATTGAAAAATTAATGCTATACATATCTGCTATACATAAATTGTAGAATACTTGTAATCGGAAATTGTACGAACAATTTAGGGAAGATGCATTTATCATGCACTTTTTATCATGTTCATGTACTACACGCTATGTACAACACTACACGCTAAAATAGCGTTCATTAAACAGTAAACGACCCGAAATAATTCCTTCTTTCGTTCTGACTGGCAAATTCCAATGCAATGTTGTTCAGAGATAATTCGTCGGTTTTTTTTCTTGTAAATATTGAGCATCATGCAATGATTTAAGCGCTTTTGTGGCGTAGTAGTCCTCATGTAACTCTTGATGTGTCGTAGTACGTACTGAGAATGTTCTCTCGGCAGCAGTTGCTGTCGTTACTGAAACTGTTAAGAACAATCGTAACAATTTGTCCACTTCGCTCAACATCCTCTGGCAAACAGGTTGGGAATCCAGAGCATCGCACAGTGTCTGAAGACTAGTTACCTGAAAAATAAAAATTCCCATTAGTGGTTTCATTTTCCTTGTTACACTTTTGCTTGAATTAAAAAATCAAATTTCAATTCAATTTTTGGGCAATGTTTCCCCATGTGTTTCATTTTCTTTACAGGTAATCTATTTTATGCTCGAATTATAATTTTAATAAAACGCCAACACTAATGACAATTACAGCCTGAATAGTCGACCAGTCGAGAATATCATGCAGCATTGGAAGTTGAACGGATAATTTCTCGAAGTCGATATCTTTATGATACAATTGTACAACAGAGTCACGAACTTTGTGCTCTTTTCCGTTAGCTGCAGACAGCAAGACGTTTTCGATGTTGACCAAGTCATAGAAATTATCCTGCTGAAATCTTCTGTTTAATTCTCCGCTCATAGTGTCGAGCACATCATCCAATTACAGTAGCCGGTTTCGCTGAATGCTGTCTCAAACTTAGATGACAATCTAGTCAACTTGTGATCTTCATTATATTGCAATAAAAACGGAATACTTTTTTTGAAGTTGTGCAGAGATGCAGCCATGAAGGTAAAAATGTACGTCGTCGAGAGGAAAAAAATCTTGCTGTAGCATTGATGATAGATTCTGAAGTGGGTTGTGATGGCTTGCACATTTGCATGCAGCAAACCGCATTGCAAGTGTCTTCTGTCACCTGAAAAGTAAATATAGAAAAGCAAAATGTGATTTCAGCGATGTCATAGTCATAGATTTGCAGTCATAGTTACACTCTTTTACTTATTTCCTTCTTTGTTTTTTCTTGATGTCTTGTTTCAAATTTTGTTTTAGTTATACTTTTACTAAGGTCAGTTTTTGGTTTTTCTATTACTCTATTTATAGATTCTCTTCTTTTTACAAATTCGTTTTTTTCGTTTTCTGTTTTTAGTGTTGTGGTCAGTATTTACGTTAAATAAAAAATCTAATACTTACATTTGAGATGAGCTGTGAATCAGAATCATCTCGAGGAGTTTCTGAATTGTGGGTTTGTAAATGTCTATTAGCTGAAGACAATTCAGAAGTTGACGAATCTGTTGCTACATCAACATTATCTGTTATAGAATTTATTTTTTTAGAATATTACACTTTGGAGATATGCTAATGATTGCCTATATTTATACTAATATTGAACTTACTGACCCTGCTTCCTCTTTATACCACAGCTGAACAATGTAGTTTGTTGTTTTTCTATTTTCTTTCGCTTTTCATGATACATCTTGAGTCCAGCTTGAAATATCTAAAATGGATGAATGATTTTTAATGTACCAACAGCACTAAAATAGCATAGTATTGCTATTTCTTACGATTTATGACAAGGAGAATTTTTTAAAGACCTATATAAATACCTCAAATTGATAATTTATAATCTAAAACAACACAAACTTACATAATTACCAGATGAACCATTCAGACACACATACTGTATATCCGCAAAGACACCAATGTTAATGAGCCGATAGACGCTTCAGATTTTACGTTTAAAGTTGCCAGAATACCTAGTGAAATTAACTAATCATATATATTACATTTAAAATTTTATTAAATGAAGCATAAAGGATTGAAATTAATTATTTTTCCATTATTTGTAATACTTTTTCAAATTAATATTATTGAATGTCATTCATATTATTTGGGGGGGCCAAAACATATCTTGGCTCCCCCAATCCCCTCGGTTCCTACGCCGCTGCTTTATCACATACTGTATTTGTACAGAAGTGACCATACATACGACCATGCGGCAGAGTGTCGCCGCAAAATGTTTACAGAACCGCGACTGTCTGGGGTTATTTTATTCATTTAATACCTCGCTAACCTCGTTTGAGTTCCGTACGTCGGTCTCTCTTCACACGAAGGTCAAGCTGGTGGCCCCCGCTTCTAGTCCTGGCTTGGTGGAGGAGCGAGTTTCTCTCTTGCGCTCTCCATCGCACACACCCAGGTACACCCGGCTTATCTGGTACCGTCCTGAGCCAGGCATCTAGTCTTCTCTTGAAGACTTCAACTTTGACCCCTGTAACGTTTCTGAGGTCCTTTGAAAGCTGGTTAAAAAGTCTTGGTCCCCTGACAAACAAGCTATTTTCCTTCAGTGTTGAGGAGGTCCCTTGTCGGCCTTTAATTTGGGAACACTACACATTCTGCCTTTCCTATTTTCCAGCGTTGTTTGGATGGTAAGTGGTTTTAGTTTGAGGTTTGGTACCAGTTTTTCGATCATTTTCCATATGTAGATTATGGTGTACCTCTCTCTTCTTTCCATGGAGTACAGTTTTAGTTTACGTAGTCTTTCCCAGTAGTTGAGTTCTTTGCAGCCATCAGTCTTGGCTGTGAAATGTCTCTGCGTTTCTTCTAGCTTATTAATTTCTTCCTTTTTATAGGAACGTCAAAACTGAGCAGTATTCAAGTTTTGGTATGATCAGTGTTCTCAGCAGGGGGAATCATTACTGTCTTGTCCCTCCTTTTGAACGTTCTTAGTACCTGTCCCGCGGCTCTTTTTGTTTTGTTTATCGCTATCTGATTTTGTGTCTCGAATTTGGAATTATCGGTCATTATTACTCCCAACTCGACCGCTTTCGTGCTTCGCTGAATTTCCTCTCTATCTGGAGCATAATGTGCAGTCTGTTTAAGTTCCTCATTTCTACCATATCTCAAGAGCTTAAATTTCTCGGTGTTAAATGTCATATTGTTGTTTTCTGACCATATGTATATTTTGTTCTTGTCCCTCTGGAAGGCCTCCACTTTATTTGCATCGCTGATTTTTCTACTGATCTTTGTATCATCTGCAAAGGATGTTACTATACTGTTGCTGTTTACTTCAATGGCTATTTCTGTTACAAGATAATGAACAGGGGTAAGGCCAGCACTGTAGGGTGTATCATGCTCATTGAAGCGCGAATTTCAAGATTGGCAGTATGTATTCCTATGTAAAATTAAATTTTAGGAGGGGTTTGTTTTCTTGAACTTTTGCTAAAAATCAAGTTTAAGTGTTCAAATTTCCACTTTTTCGTTTTCTGGTTATGTACAGAAGAGCTGTGCAGGACATACACTGTAGTACAAATACTGCCGCTTAGGGCCCCGCTGCTACTAGGGGGCCACTAGTAGGGCTCCCAGGTCATAGCTCAGTGGGCAAGAATAGGAATATAGCTGAAGTTATTAATATTATTGTTGTTGTTATTATTATTATTATTATTATTATTATTATTATTATTATTGTCGTATTAATTAAAGTTTTTGTATGAGACAAATGTGATAAAACGGAGACAAACGAAACGTTTTGGTCGTTATGTGTAAATAACTATTGTGAGATCTTATTTCTATATTATTTAACTTTATTCTTACTATCATATATGCTTATACTTTCCTAAATGCTTAATTTTTCTAGTATTGTAAAACATTAGCACTTTGCTTACGAAGCTCCTGACGAACCATTTACAGAAGCCTTAAAGAGGCTGGAAGTCAAATTTTTCAGTGTGGTGGTGGATTGTGCCATCGGGTCAGTAAATGAGAGATTCAAAACATTAGATGATGTGAGGGACATATTTGGGGTTCTCCTAAACTTCACCACAATGAACAAGGAAGACTTGTCCTGCAAGTGTGAAAAGCTTTCTAAGATACTGAGCTCTGGAGCTGACTCTGACATTAATGGAAGAGAACTGGCCCTCGAAATTAAGAACTTGCCGACTTTACCTTCACACAACATGACTGCAGTGGAGCTTCTCTCCTTCATTCATCAGAAGCAACTGGAGGAACTATACCCAATCTCTGGGTTGCACTAAGAATTGCCTGCAATCTACCTGTGACAGTAGAGTCAGCCGAGAGGAGCTTCTCTAAGATGAAGCTAATCAAGAACTACCTCAGATCATCAATGGGGCAGGATCGCCTCATGGCCTTGGCATCATAAGCATCAACCAGGACGTTGGCAGGGAGATTTCATATGATGATGTTATTGATGATTTCGCCCAGAAAAAATCTAGGGGGCAAAAATTTTGAAGATACAAACTGTTCTGTATAACTGTTAGCTCTTACACGATTGTATCGTAGAGTTAGTAATTGTTTGGTAGTTGATAATTGCATTTTTTTTATACATAGTTCTGTGTCATTTATTCTAAATAATGTATAAGCTAATTTTCAGGAATTTCATGAAGAGTATTTTTCTGTTTGTCTTCTGAAAGTACATATTTGTTGTTTTGGACATATATGTTTCATTAAAATTGTTTCATAATTGTTTTTTATTAACAGCCATTTTTTGTATGTGTGTGCTAAGGTGATGTAGTAAGGCGTGAGTTGGTGGATGGAGGGGTGGGGCCTCAAATGGGTATACTGCTTAGGGCTCCCTAATGGCTAGAAACGGCCCTGAATGTAACAGACCGGTTTCTTACCAAACAAAACCATTGTAACGGCTGTTATAGGCTACTAGAGTTTCACTGTGATAATTTTCTATGTTTCAGATACAAAGCTTGGTGAAGATTGTGTTGCCACCAGAGCTGGGCACTTCCGCAAACACTTCCGAAAACCGCAAATTCCGCAATTGCGGAAGTATGTTTTTCGTTTGCGGATTTGCGTTTGCGGCAAAGTCATCGCAAATTAGTGAATTTGCGTTGCGGAACTAAGACCGCAAACGCAAATCTTTCCGCAAATTTCCCACGTGGCCACTGGCCACTGTACAGTCACAGTGTTAACTTAATTTAACTTGTATAATGTAATGTGTGTACAGTTACTACAGTTACAGTACAGTCTTCTCTAACGTGTCTAAGTCTCAAAATTTATGAAATTCAAATGATTAAATTTATTATTTAATTTATTTACTATTTACTTGCAGGAGGTTTTTGTTCAATATAATATATCAATATATGTAGTATTTTTATTTCTTCTACAATAGTGATTTACTGTAATAAATTATTTAGCCTTGTTTTTAATAAAAACAAGGCTAAAACATTAAACATTAAAAAGATATAAAAACTTTTTATACCTCTTTAATGTTTTGGGTACTTTTTATAGTTAAAATTGCGATTGCGGAATTTGCGGTTTGCGGAAGTGTTTGCGGAAGTGCCCAGCACTGTAAAAATTGGAAATATGGTTTGCGTGCGGATTTGCGTTTGCGGCACCAGAAATGGCAAGCAGTTTGCGGATTTGCGGTTGCGGAAGGTAAGGTTTGAGTTTGTGGATTTGCGATTGCGGAAGTGATTTTGAGTTTGCGGTGCCCAGCTCTGGTAGCCACCATGGCTAAGCAAGGACGAAAGACCAGAAAAAGTTCTGGTTCAAAGCTGAGTGATCTGGTGGGTCCAGGCAAGCAGTTATTTTCCACAGAAGTTTCAACCTGGAGAGCTGTGTTTCAGAGAGGAATCCTCCTCCAGGAAGAGAAGCTGCTTCTGGATGATATGAAGAGAGCTCAGTACCCTCTGCAAGATTTGGCTAAGGACTTCGCATCACTGGTACTGGCACAGTGGCGAAAAAGCAATGCCAAGTTCACTCCTCCTGTGATCATTCAAGAGAGATCCATTGCCAGGAAGATTCTTGTCAGGTGGAATGAAATGATTGACCTAGTGAATGGCAGAGTGAAGGCTGCAAAGAGAGAGAAGAGAATATCTGAACTTGATACATTGTTTGACATAACCTGCAGACATGATATCACTCTCTGTGGAACTGAAGCATCTGGCTGCTGTGGCTGTGCTGCTACAGTTCATGTCAACTGTGACTGTCCTCTGCCTCAGAAGATTCCAAAGCTAGAGCTAGAGTGGCTCCATTACCAGAGGATCAAAACCTCACAAGTTTCTGGCTTCCGGATGGCATCTGTTGATGTGAAGGAAACAGTGAAGCAGGTGAAGGCTGCTAAGAGGAAGGAGGAAGAACAGAAGGCAGCTGAGAAGAGAAACAGAAAAGAGGAAAAAGAAAAGGAGCTACAGCTTAGAGCTGATCTACAGATCTACAGAAGCTAAGGCTAACAAAGACCCTAAGATCCACTCTAAAGTTAGTTCGAGAGAAAGGAAAGAGTAGGGGGTTAAAAGAAGAGAAGAGAATAAGGGGTTAAGTAAGGAGCAACACCTATCATTCGTGGGTTAACTTTCATTCAGAAAAAGAGAAAAAAGACTCACCATCATCATCCGCCGGCCACTGCCGACAAGTCAGAAAAATAGTCGGAGAGAATAGGAAAGGGGTGAAAGATGAAAAGAAGTAAAATAAGAACGCTTACAAACCATGCAAACACAGTCTTAACTCACAGTCATACCATGCAAACTACAAACTGGCAAGAAAAGAGAGTTACAGACATGCAAAGGAGAGGATAAGAAAAAAAAAAAAGTAGGTAAAGTTAAACAAAAAGTGGGTTAGTTTACGCTACGAGCTACATCTACGTTCATGTTAGTCTAATTTTTTTTTTTTTTTATAATTTTATTGCTGGCATCACACGCTGGCATGTCACAAGCTGGCATTCATCGTCAACAGACTCATCCTCGAGCACCACCACCAGAGCTCCTGTTGCTAACTTTGTTTTTTATTTTAAACAACGTTAATACTTTTAAAATGTCTGTCAAGACGGTTCTTAAACATATTAATGCTGGTAGAATGAACGACTGACGCGGGAAGATTATTCCATTTATCAATTACTTTAAACGTAAAGAAGTTTTTAGCGATATTAGTAATGAAACGTCTGCCACGCAACTTAAATCCGTTATTGCGAGTATTACTATTATCGAAAGTGAACAATTTGTCAAAATTTACGTTATCGATGTTATTAACGATTTTGAAAACTTCAATAAGCTCCCCCCTTAATCTTCTCGTTTCGAGTGAATACAGGTCTAACTCTTTAATCCTATCTTCATAAGGCTTATTGCGCAATGACGAAATCAGTTTCGTGGCACGACGTTGAACCCTTTCTAACCTATCAATATCCTCACGCAAGTACGGGCACCAAAACTGAACGGCATATTCTAAATGAGGCCTGACTAGGGACTTGTAAAGGGGCAATATAATATCCTTCGATTTAAATTCGAAATTACGCGCTATGAAGCCAAACATCCTATTAGCTTTTGCGCAAGACTCCAGGCACTGGTTCCTAACCTTTAAATCCTTAGATACGCGTACGCCTAAATCTACTTCCTCGTCAACGCTCGCTAACTCCCTATCATCCATCGTGTACGTGTAATTATTGTTGCGAGAACCTATATGTAAAACTTTACATTTGTCTACGTTAAATTGCATCTGCCACTTATCTGTCCACTCCATAATGCTATTTACATCGTCTTGGATCCTATTTCTATCGTCCTCGTTAACAACCTTACCGCCTATTTTAGTATCGTCCGCGAATTTTGACACGTTACTAGTCAATCCTACATCTATGTCGTTAATGTAAATTACGAATAGCAATGGGCCTAACACTGAACCCTGTGGGACACCGCTACCTACATCTAACCACCCGGATTCACTACCATTAACTACGACCCTCTGCCCCCTAGCACGAAGCCATTCTTCTAACCAGTTAGCTACCTGACCGCGTATACCGTGCGCTTTAACTTTCGCAATTAGTCTCCTATGCGGAACTGTATCGAACGCCTTTTTAAAATCTAAATAAATAACGTCAGCTGCTCTATGCCTATCGTATTCGCGCACTATTTCGTTATAAAATTCTAACAAATTAGTTAAACAAGACCTATGGCGTCGAAACCCATGCTGACTACTATTAATCAAATCTCTACTTTTTAAGTGATCGATAATACGATCCCTAACAGCGGATTCCAAAAGTTTACCGACAATTGACGTTAAGCTAATGGGCCTAAAATTGCTAGCTACTGCGCGGTCGCCTTTTTTAAAAATAGGCGTGACGTTAGCTAATTTGAAGTCTTCAGGAATAATCCCCGTTTCGAGTGACTGATTAAAAATCTTCGTTAAGGGGCCTACGATAACTTCTTTCAAATCTTTCAAATGTCTGGGATAAAAAGCGTCAGGGCCTGGAGCCTTGCTAACTTTTAGCCTATCGATGTAATGCGCAATCTCAGCCTCATAAACAGTTATTTCATCCAAAATAGTCTCGCTACTAAATGGAACGATATCGTCCACGTCGGGGACATTATTTACGTCTTCTATGGTAAAAACTGTCGCAAAAAAGTTATTGAAAATACCCGCCATCGCCTGAGCGTCAGAAGCCAAAGCGCCATTAACATCCACTAGAGGGCCTATGTTATCTTTTACCGGCTTACGATTATTAACGTATTCAAAAAACTTTTTTGGATTATGTTTACTATCCGCAGCTATAAGTATCTCTAAATTACGCAAGGCATTCTTAACTGATCTTTTAACCTGACGTCTAAGCTCGATTATATCTAATAAAGTTGGCTGCCGTGCCATTGCGCTTACTAAGTCTATACGCTCTATTACGCTCGTTTATAAACTCTCCTATTTCCCTAGTCCACCACTTCGGCCTACCACGATTTCTAGCGCGTTTGGGCCTACGAGGAATAAACTCCCTTTCAATATTCCTAAAACTTTCTTTAAACGCCACCCAACGCAAATTTGTGTCATTGCCCATAAATAAGTTATCCCAGTCCACTACTATCATCCTATCAGCAAAACTATCAAAATTAGCCCTACGAAAATCAGGGACTTCTATTACATTACTATCGTGAGTGTTTTCTATCAATAACTTAAACCTAAGAATTTGATGATCACTACATCCTAAACTCTCGCCTACTTCTAAACCTTCGACTATATTCTCGCCGTTCGTCATCACCAAATCTAAAATATTGTCACCGCGCGTTAGTTCGGTAACTATGTGTCGTAAAAAGTTATCATCCATAAACTCAACCAATCTCAAACCCTTCCCATTACCAGTAAAATTCTCGTAATTAACATTAGGGCAGTTAAAGTCTCCGACAATTATACTATTCCGATTGTCAATAAAATTACCAAGAAGTGAGTAAAATCTAGTAGTATCTGTATCGAGGGGTTGAACGGGTGGTCTATAAACAACAACAAAATTAAAACTAATACTACGCGCCTAACTTCAACACATATCGCATTAATTGCTGCCGGAAAATCTAACTTAACCTCGATAGCCCTAAGGGAATTACGAATGTACAACAAAACGCCTCCACCAAACCTATGTAACCTATCATTAGTAAAGAGTTTAAAACCCGGTATATCAAGTTCCCCCAACAAGTCCCGAGTCACGGTATTTAACCAAGTTTCAGTGACAGCAACTATATCATAGTTGCCGGAATAAATTACCGCCTTAAATTCATTTAATTTATTTCTAATACTACCCGCGTTACAATAAAAGACGTTTAAGTTATTTTTTACCACGGGCCCGCATTTTAAACTATTTATCACGTCGGGCCCCCGTTTCCCGGACCCACAACGTTTAAAGAAGGCTTCGACCTATACAGCTTTCGCACGTTTTCGTCTATTAACCTACCTAGCCTAGCATTACCTATTTCATTAAAATGCACCCCCATCTTTTATAAAAAGGCTAGGATCACTGAATTCGGACCACAGCTTTACGAAGGGTACATTTTCCTGTGCTACTGTAGTATGCGGTCTACCTACGATTGGTTAGGTTTAATCATGATATTTTCGTTAAAACTAACGAAAATATCATGACTAAACCTAACCAATCGTCAAGGGCGATTGACAATGGGATGTAAACAAACAATTAGTAAACAAGATAAGAAGCTATAATTAAAAGGTAGACCGCCGAATCGTAGGTAGACCGCATACTACAGTAGCACCCATTTTCCTCAGCACAAATCTCTTCTAATTTGTTATTAAAAAATATTGTTTTTGACGTAATTCTAAGACCCAATCCGTGCCTAGGGGTAATACCTAAAACTAAAGACCTATCTGACCTCGCCTTCAGGGACCTAATTAACCCCCTATATCTCTCCATCTCCTACCATCGTCACCAACATTGAGTGACGGGAGGCAACGTCAATCCTATCCACTTCGTCTCTAACTCTGTCAACCCTGGCCCCTGGGAGACAGACCCTCCTCCTCTTGGTTGGATGCCGTTTAACGAACTCTTTGTCCATGTGGCGCACTAAAGAGTCCCCGATTAAAATAGTTTCCCCCTCATTCACGTCCCTTTCCAAATGGGTGAAAGGATTCGAAACCTCGATGGGGGTGGATTCCTATCACCTAACGTACGCGGCCTAGCTCCACCCTTAACCTCTCTAAATCCCTCGCTATCTACTACTCTCGGACTAACCTTAACCTCTTCCTCAACTCTATCTAACCTTCCCGACAAGCTACCTAAACTAGAAACTAGGTTACGCACCTCACCCTTCAAATTACTGACGTCTTCAACGTTAGTATTGGTTCGGCTTCCGTCAACCGTAGCGCTACCCCTGCCCTCATCAAGCGTTGCAAGTCTTTCCGCTACCTCACGTACACTGCGTTTTATGTCAACTAATTCCTCCATGAACTCGCAAAAGAAACAAACTGATCTATCGGTAATCGCCATTGGACCGCCGTTATAATCCTTAAATTCAGAATACAACCGGTTTACCCTACACCTAACACACGACGCTTTCTGCGACGGCATCGCGCAGTTGAAAATTAGTTTAAACCGTCACAGGTATAAATTAAATTAAGCCGGCACGCTATGAAAACTTCTAAATCGCTAAAAACCACTAATATTCAATTACTTAACTATAACAACGTAAATTTAAACGCAAATATATAAAATTCAAAACTATCCAAAAGCAAAATTCTCAGCAATATACAAAAGTAGATAAATATCAGAGAGCTCAGGAAATGCGTCCGTTCAATACAGAGTCTGGCTGACGAATGATGATGGTGATGGTGATGATGATGAAGATGAGGTGACTTCCTTGCAAGAGTCTCCAGGTAGAGAAGCTCGTACTGCTGACACAGATTTTTCCAGTACTGCACCAGGCATAAACTTCAGTGTCAACACTGGCAAAGTCTCCACCTCTGCCAGGAGGAACTACATGGATATCTTAAGCACTGCTGCGGCTGCAGTCAGGTTCAAGGTGGCAAACACTCCTGCAGCAGCCATTGCAACTGGTTTCTTGCAAGATCTCATCAAAGCTGGCCATCTATCTGCTGATAAGGTATATCTAGCTGTTGACAGGATGAAGATGTGGAAGGGCAAGGAGTCTGTAATAGGTGCCTCGGTGGAGGCCCTGGAGAAAAGGACAGAGGGAGAGGAGATCAAGGGAATTTTCTTTGATGGAAAACAAGATAAACAAGACAAAGATCATGAGGTACAATGAAGAAAGTGGCCGCTTCCATCCTGATATTACAACTGAAGAGCACTATAGTTACCTGAGAACCTGAGGGGAAGTATCTCTTCCATTGTACACCAGAAGAACCTGAAGGAAATGAGAAGCCTGCACTGAAGATAGCTCAGGCTCTGTTTGAGTGGATTAGTGCTCATGGTGCTAAATATACTATTGTGGTCCTTGGTGGTGACTCCACCAACACAAACACAGGACCTGATGGAGGAGCCATCACTCACTTGGAGAGACTGCTAGGTCACAAGTGTCACTGGCTGATATGCCAGTTGCACGTTAATGAACTCAGCCTCAGGCACATGATCATCAAGCTTGATGGTCCCTACACGCACAAGTCTTGGCTCAGTGGCCCAATAGGAAAACTTTTGGAGGAGATCAATGACATACCTGTCAACTTTAGCTTCAAGGCTCTACTAGGAGAAGAAGATATAATTGAACTGCCAGAAGACATTGTACAGAACCTTAGCACTGACCAGAAGAACTGCTACCTACTGATCAAAGCTCTCAAGACAGGAGATTTGAGCAAGGAAGTTGCTGGTATGAAGTGTGGCCCACTGAATCAGTCACGCGGGCTGACTACAGGTGAGGCTCTGTTGATGCTGTGGATGAGGCAGCATGGTCTGAAGGGGGAGGTGTTGAAGAAGCTGGAGGTGCTGCTGAAGTTTTGCCTGGACTTCTACTTCAAGATGTATTTTGAGATCAAGGTGAAGCACCACATGATGTATGGACCTCACCATATTGTGACCGCTCTGGGACGGCTGAGAAGCCAGACCTCTGAAGTTAGGAACATAATCACTCATGTAATAGTTCGTGGAGCATATCATGCTCACAGTGAGAACCTCATTGCCTCTCTCCTGTGCAGTGAGGATGAGGAGGAGAGGGCATGGGGGACTGAGATGATCGAGAAGATCAGAGGTAAGTCTGAGTATGGAGACATGAGTCTGAGAACTCATAGAAACCCTAAACTGAATTTTAATGCCACCTCTCCAATTACTCTGATTAATTGGGATAAGAAGAATTTGTATGAGCCACTCTTCACTTGTAAGATGTCAAGAGAAGAAGTTGAGGAGCTTCTCAGGTTTCCACTTGAAGTTGAGAACTTCTCAGTTCACACTCAAAGCTGTGAAAGAGCAGTCCAGGAAGTTTCAGCTGCAGCTCATGCAGTGTATGGGCAAGAGAGAAGAGATGGTTTTGTTCGTGCTCGGATCGATCACAGAGAATTGTTGCCAGTTTTCAGGTCAAAGCAAGATATTACGAACATGTTTTAGATTTCTACAAGACTTGCTAGACAAATCAAGATGCTCTCAGAAGAAAAAAATCTCAAAACATTCAGTTGACCAGCATATTATTACAAGCTGGGGGTGGAGGAGGGACTTATACAAATATTAAAGAAGAATTGCAATTGAAAAAAAAAGGTTGAACGTCACAGCAGCTTACGGAAAGGTGGGGGCAGCTGTCATCACACTCAGTGATGCCGAAAAGAAAATAAATAAAAATTGGTGGAGGCGTTTCTAAAAAAAAGAAAATGCAAGACCAAGAAAGAAGAACAAAAAGATTCTGCCTGATGAAGAGAGCAGCCGCGAAATGTGGTGTATAGGAGACTAAAATTCATACAATTGCTTAGTTTTGGGCCATTTTGGGTGATTTTGGTTATTTTAGGGGCTATGAACCACTTTGGCTGATCTTAAATGGGCCCAAGCCTGCCCCTAGAAATGCTTAAGGGTGTATGTGAACAATATGGAACATATGGAGGTCATTTGAGGTTACCAAGTCTTTGAAATTGGCCAAAAATCCCATTTTTCGACAAAAGAGTGCAATTTTGAATACTTAAATGCGATTTTTCGCAAACGTTGCAGAAGACGAACCCCTCTTAAAATTCAATTTTACATAGAATACATGCTGCCAATCTTGAAATTCCAAGTTTTTCAGTATTCGACCTGAGCATGATACACCCTACAGCACTTTCCCTTGTGTTACTGAGTAACTCACTTCTGATTCTGATGATGATATACCTTGAATTTTGACAACCTGTAGTCGTTCTCTGAGGAAGTTGTAGATCCATTTTCCAACTTTGCCTGTTATTCCCATATATTTCATTTTATGTGCTATATACCATGATCGCATTTGTCGAAAGCTTTAGCAAAATCTGTGTATATGACATCATAGTTTTCATTGCCTTCAAGAGCATCTAGGATATTGTTATAATGCTTTAAGTTGTGATAGGCATGATATTCCTGATCGGAATCCGTGCTGATTTTCGTTGAATCTTTCCAGTGTCTTCAAGAAGTCATAGATTTTCTCTCTGACTATTCTTTCAAATATTTTGGTGGGGTAGGTCGTCAATGACTGGACTGCATCAATTTAGCGAGTACACATTGAGCGAGTGCACTTTGAGCGAAGGAAATTGAGCGAGTATAAATTGAGCGACTTGACTCTCAATTTCTTCTCTCTCGCTCAAAATGCACTCGCTCAATGTTTACTCGCTCAATTGTCGCACAATCGTCAATGACCCTGGTCTATAGTTCTTTGCTTGAAATATATCCCCTCCTTTATATATGTATAGAGACAATGTTTGCTCTTTCCAAGATGCTCGGTATTTCCCTAGTGTCTAGGGATCTTCTTCTTATCCAGTATAAGGGTGTAGCTATTTCATTTTTAGTTTTTAGTTAATAGTGCGTTCCATTTGTCCGGACCTGCAGCTGAATGTGATTTCATTTGTCCTATAGCTCTCGATACATCTACTTGGGTAAAATCAAAGTCTGTTATACATTCTCTTTGCAATTTCTCTTCGAAGAATGCATTTATGTCAGGTATCGCTTTGTCACTTTTTGAGGTACTGAATACCGATTCATAATGTGCTCTCAATATTTCACATATTTCTTTCAGATCATCTGTTAGTTCATTATTTCCTTTCCTTAAGTGCCCGATACTAGCGCGCGTTTTTGTTTTCCTTTTCGCATGCTGTAGAAGTATTTTGGATTTTCCTTTATTGTTTCTACCGCC
Organism: Bathynomus jamesi; assembly: GCA_023014485.1. NCBI lineage: Eukaryota > Metazoa > Arthropoda > Malacostraca > Isopoda > Cirolanidae > Bathynomus > Bathynomus jamesi. The sequence continues at coordinate 287,021 of JAJOZX010002130.1, read as the reverse complement.
TTTTCCTCTTACTTCTCTGTATGGCCCTTTATCAGAGTTTGTATTTCCCTATCAATACTCTCTAGTTTTTCTTGCATTGCTTTTCTGGCATTGTTGTCTCCGCAATTAGCTAACTTCGTCGTTACTCTCTTTCTTTTGCGGAATATTCTTCGCTTTTGCCTCTCTAGCCAGTTCCTCTTTCCTTTTGGCTGTGCTTTCGGAGCATATTTTTCAAAAATTTTCAGCGTCTTTTCTTCCAAGGTTGTTAGCTTTTCCTCAGTTGTTTTATTCTCTAAAACTGTTCTCCACTCTATTTGGGCCATGTGTGATTTGATTTCTTCTCAATTTATGGTCTTGGAGTTTAAGTTAAAAGCCCCAAATTTGCTTCTTCCTTCCGTATGTGTATTATCTTTTAAAATTATTGCCATATTTGTTGATAACTCGATTATGTTGTCGTCTGAGATAATAGTTTGGTTGTTTTTATATCGGCAATCAAGTTCGTGTTATTTGTGAATACCAGATCTAGGCATTTTTTTTCCCTGGTATTTTCTGTTATCTCCTGTGTCAGCATAAACTCGTTTGTGAGAGCCATCAGCATTTTTGCTTGCTCCTGGTCCTCTCTTGTTCCCCCCTTATCTTGCTGTATAAATATATTTCTACCCACCTTTTTGTATTTTATAAATGGGAAATTAAAATCGCCACAGAGTACTGTATTATATTAGGGGATGGAGAGTTTACAGACTTTATTAGGGTTCTGATATCATCAATGGCATCAGAAAATTTTTCATTTGTCGAGTTTGGAGGTCTATAAATGACTATCAGTATCACGTTTAGTTTCTCTATTTTCACTGCAAGATTTCCACGAAGCTGTTGGATTTACTTATTACCGTCTCTGTCATATGCTTCTCATGGATATAAATAGCACAGCCACCTTTACGTCTTGCTGTTCCATCCGCTCTTAGTAAGTTCAATCCATCGATATGCAATTATTTCTTATCAATACAGTGTTCGCAGTTATCGCAGCTTCCTTGGCAATCTTTAAGATGTGTTTCTGTAAGGCATGCGATGTCCGCTCTTGTTTCGCCCATAAAACCTTTCAGATACGAAACTTTGTTTAGTGAATTGTTCGGTTTTATTCCATGAATATTTGCCAGAACAATCTTTATGTTCTTTGTTTTGCATTGCCCCTTGCGCATTTTAAGTTCGTTGCTAATGTACTTAAACTTTTGGATATTAATGTAGTATTTTCATAACAATATTATGAAAAATATCATAGTAAAAAATAGCCCTACCAATAATTCAGGCATTATCTATAAAATTGGTTGTAAACAATGTGATTTCTTTTACATTGGTGAGACGGGAAAGGATTTGCACACGCGTGTAAAACAGCATCAATATTCCGTTAGAACGGGACAGTCGTCCAGTGCCCTTTTTGTCCATTTGTCAGAGTTATCCCACTGTATTGATTGGAATAATGCTTCAGTTTTGTTTCACTCTAGCAAAATTGTTAATAGACATATTCTTGAGTCTGCTATTATCCAACTTACAAATAACTTTACGTGAGTCAAGGTCTTTTTCAACTTGATCCTGTTGTTTTGAATTCGTTCAGAACGGATTTAGACAAGAAGGGCAGAGTGCTAAAACTTTGGTAGTTTTCCCTTATAAATTTGTATGCTCCTCTTACAATTTTTATTTTTCAATTTAGTTTTATATATTTTTTTTAAATTTTTTGTGATCTATATATTATTCAGGCCTTATCTGTAAAATTGGTTGTAAACAATCCATTTGATCTTGTTTTGAATTCGTTCAGAACGGATTTAGACAAGAATGGCAGAGTGCTAAAACTTTGGTAGTTTTCCCTTATAAATTTGTATGCTCCTCTTACAATTTTTATTTTTCAATTTATTTTTATATAATTTTTTTATATTTTTTGTGACCTATATATCATTCAATCATTAACTATAAAATTGGTTGTAAACAATCCATTTGATCTTGTGTTGAATTCGGGCAAAGTGCTAAAATTGGTAGTTTTCCTTACAAATTTGTATGCTCCTCCCAAAATTTTTATTTCTATATTTATTATATATATATAAATATATATATATATATATATATATATATATATATATTTTTTTTTTTAACCTGCATATAGTCTTGAACTCTTTATTTACTTCAGTGTTCCTGAGGATGTCATTAGACGAAAGCGCTTGAGCACCATTCTGTGTTTCCTTTCTTTCTTGGTTTTATTCACCATATATATATATATACTCTGTGTATATATATATATACAGTATGTATATACATAGAGCTGGTTTGAATTATATCATGCACAAATAAATGAAACTGGTGATGTAGAGTGTAGACAGGTTAGTGGGAGGCCTAGAAATGCTCGAACACAAGCAAATATCGTTATCGTAGGGACAAGAATATTGAGTCAAGATGAACCCGGGACTTATTTAACGCCAATGAAACAACCATGGAAATAGGAATATCTGACAGAAGTGTTCGGCGAATAGCAAAATTTGACCTAACCTTGAAGTCATACAAACGACTTTCAGTACAAGCTTTAAATGACATAAGCAAAATCGCTTGCTATTTTGCCAACTCGTTAGATTTTCACCGCGCACATTCCGTAAGATATGGTTTAGTGATGAGAAAATATTTACAGTTAGTAAACCAATTAATAAACAGAATGATCGTGTATATGCCGCTGTCACGAGGAAACGTGATATAACATGAAAGGTTGTATATATGTACGGGGCTCCAATAAGCCTTAGCCTCCCCGCCCATGGCCTAAACCATTAGAGGTACAGTAAAACTAAACATACCTTACAAAAGAGAATTTAAGCCTGCATTTAATGAGAAACAATTAAAACTTGGTGTTCCAGCCATTGGCTTCCAAGACAGCATGAATTCGCTTTGGGTAGCTTGCCAAACGTGACGTGAATAGATCTTGATCGTTACGCAAATGTGTTGCGTCATTGTATCCTTCGAAAATCGATTTGCTGCAGGTTCTTGAAACAAGAGACATTCAATCTTGTCCTTTATAACTGATCCAATGTGTTCACAGACGTTCAGGTCAGGAGAATTTCCTGGCAATTCTTCATTTCCAAAGAAATCGATCTCATGCTTCCGCAACAACTGTTGAGTGGATAATGCCTTAAAGCAGGGGGCCTTATCGTGCAGAAGTGTGACCTGATCGACATCCATAACATTGTTTGGGTTTCTTAGAAAAGGAATGACATGCTGGGATAGAATAATATCACGAAAATACTGTCCATCCCAACTCTGACCATTTGGCTTCAGCACCCACATGAGCTTCTTTGCAGTGAACAAAACAAACACACCAACACAGTCTGGACTTTTTAATAATTCGCGATAATGTTCATTGTCATCGATTTCATCTGGTGTTGTGGCCCACACTCGATCAGTTTGGTAGTTAGGCCGACGTGTTACGTAAACAAAAAATTTATCGGAGACAGCTAAATGCATGAAATCATCCACGTCGCAATCTTCAAGATAATGGGCAAACCACATTCTGTCATCGATGTTAAGTTGAGTTTTTCTTGGCTTTGGAAGTTCATGCCAAGGCTTTAAGCCTTGCCTATGACGGTACAGTCGAATGATCTCACCACTGACGATCTTTCCTCTCAACACTTCGATCTCTCTAGAAAGTTTAGCACTGCTGTTTTTCCGCTTAAGCGTACCGCTTTCAATGATGTCCTTTGTTTCCTGAGAGAGTGGCAAATTTGGGCACCCAGATTTGGTTGTATCCATTTCACATTCATCCAAAGTTTTATTCCAATTTCTTTTGACGAAGTCCTCACTTCTTCGCAACTTTTTGGCAACCCATGAACGTGTTATAAAGGTGGCTCCAGTATCACGAGCTTCCCGAAATGTTATTGCTCGTATGGGATCTATCATACGTTGCCTCTCCGAATCATCAATTAATTGAGAAGCCATTATATTATCACTTTATCAGCTAGAGTAATTTTAATACCTGCAATAAATAAAGAATTTTATATATTTTCATAATCACTGAAAACTATTTCGATATAAGTAAACATGTAAGCTGCAAATGGAGGGCTAAAGTTTTTTGGAACCCCTTATATGTATAAATTGTATATACTGATAATTGTTTTTACTGTTCTCCAGAGCAGAATCGGGTGTTCTACAATTCAATGCTGTAGACAATTGTTTGTTTTTTCATCCCAAGAATTTGACAGCATTTGCAGAGCCCTAACTCCGGGGGAATCAACGGTCCCATTGGGTGCTGGGGACCCACCAGGCTGTTTTACCCATGAAATGTAAATTAAACATTTTAAATCTAGTTAAGTCTAGGCAGTTGTGACAATCATTTTCATTCAGTCACATTTACCGTGTATATATATATATATATAATATATATATATATTATATTAGGCCGTGTCGAAATTTTTTATTTCTTACGTACATAGTGTGAGGTGGTTCAATCAATCATAGTAACACCCTGGTAAAATATTTTTGAATTCTGAGGACCCCTACCCCCCTACCGGTTTAAGTTTTTTCAGAAAATTCGTAAAATTCGAGATAATTTGCGATTTACTTCGAAATTTTTTTATTATTACAAAAGTTCGCTTATAAAACACATATTTATTTTTTAATTAAAAAACTTAAAAAATACAAAAATGCATAAAAAAATTTAATACATAAATTTTTAGCTATTAGAAATTTAGAAATCAAGAGACAAATTCAATAAAATTTTTGACCTAAAACTAATGGTTTTTTTATTCCTTCCATTGACCTTTCTTTTCTAGACTCTAAAGTATTTAAAATAAATTTATGCCGATTAATATAACCAATTCTTTCCTGGCTAGATTTAGTTGCTAATTTTACACCCCGTTCAATGCTTTGGCTGTGACATGGAAAATCTAGTATTTCTAGAGGTTTAGTTCTAATCTGAAGCAATTGCTCATTCTGAAGTTTTGGCTAAATTTTCATAGGTATATCTATTTTGAAAATTTTCTATTAATTCTAAGTCTTCTTCATAATCTAAGTCCTCTCTGTCTTGAAAATCGACATCTTCATTTTCATTATCATCTTCTGTCACTTCTGATGATACAAATTTCCTTGCTTCTCGTAATTTTTATTTTTATTTCTTTTCCCTTTCCTGTGCTTTTTGGATTTTGCCCAACTTTCTCAAATTACTTGAAGTAGTTTTTTATCAATTTTTCCTAACTGGTTTTTTCTTTCTTTTTGACCAATAAAAGCTTCCTAGTCTATAATAGGTATTTATTTTCACACCTACAAAGTTTTCTATCCCTTATGCCTTTATCATAACAGTGGCATGGAGATATGTCAAACATCTCGTCATATTTCTTTAATTTTTCATGATATTTTTCATTTCTTTTTATCATGGGGCATTTAGTTAACTTATCAGCATCTTCTATAAGTCTAGTAACTCTAACATAAATTCCCTTTGTATCAATTGTTGGGAAAGAAATTTTTTGCAAATTTCTTTTATATCTTGAACAACTACGTTATAGCAATCATTTTTACTTATTTTACCCTGTGCTTTAGATTCTTCCTCTCTAACAATAAAATGGAAGTGCCTTACAACATCAGCTTTTGATGGCGTCATGGCAGATGAAAATTTTGCTGGATATCCGAAGGCTGCATTGTGGCTTCTTTTTCTAGTAGCCATAATTTAATTTAATAAGATTTTAACTATATTTTATTTATTACCGATATTTTAAAATTAAATAACGTATTTTAATGCAAACTTTTAACATTCTAGGTGCCTAAATAGGAATCTGGAAAGAAAATAAACAAAAATAATGTAATATTAGGTCTTATATCCGGATTTAAGACCCTACCCCCTACTCCCCCCGATCTAAAAAAAAATTGGTGAATGATCTATTCTGATGTAATTCGTGCTGGAGAACCCGATTTTGGCCATCCGAAAGCCAAAAAATTAATATTTAGCGTCGATTTTTACGATTTTCGATTTTTGGCCTATTTCCCATACAAATTCATATGGAAAAAAGTGAGTATCGCTAGGGGGGAGGGGGTAGCGAAGGTCCCACAGCCTTGATTTTTGGTGTGGATACTACTATTACAAAATGATCAACCTCAGAATATGTACCTAAGCAAAATCTTGACTTTGACCCCTTTTCGACCCAGCCTAATATATATATATATATATATATATATATATATATATATATATATATATATCTTGCATAATTTTAAACACAGAGATCTGAACTCTTTTTTGTCAAATTGACAGTAACGCGGTACACTAGTTACCTTTTATAAATAAATGCTTTTAAGCTAACAGATTGGGTATTGCTATCACATTTTTATTTTTTTTTAAACAACCATGCTGCGCTGGTTCGAGGTTAAACTTTAGGTCTATGGTGGTGTGACAATGCGTTCCTAGTTCAATTCTTTGGGGAATTGTAATTTTAATTAATCGTATAATACTAATTTAAATTCGGCCATACATTCAAGCACATCTGCTAAATATATATATATGACCTTTGGTTAGCTTCCGCCCGAATTGTCATTCTGACGAAGGTCAAGCTTTTCACACCAACTTAGACCTACAGTTTAACGTGGAATCCGAACCACGCCCCACCAGCAGCCCGGCGTCTTAACCACACAATCCAGAATTATTATTCAAGTGGAGGCATTACTTTTCAGCAGTCCACCCTAGTAATATTCATTCTTTAACACTATACAATTTTAATTAATCACAAAGCAGAATTAACATATTCAACCTTAAACGTTACACACTTTTATTTGTCAATACATTTTTTGATTAATTGTAGAACATTTTCATTCTTAATTTACACTATATATATATATCATACAAAACCTAATATAAGATTGTTTGCGTTATTAAAATTAACTAACTGCGGCGCATTTTTTATTCGCTACACAAGTTCAATACTGTTTTTAATTATCAACGCAATTTAAAGTAGTTACAGGGCTGTTTCAGTTTGGGTAAAGTACCTATGATTTATATGTTTCACATAATACAAAGAATGTTTTCGTTTATAAACGGGAATCGTCTATTTAGCTGTTTGCATACAAAATTATCATTAGTTTCTTCGCTACATAAATCAAATACTTTTAGGAAATCGTTAAATTCATTCCTTCTGCTCATAGATAAGAGAAAGCACAAGCAATATTGCCACACACATTGCTGAATAAACCTTCGAAACGATACGGATTCCATACAATTTGCAAGGTCTATAGTTGATTGAGAAATTTTACAATAATGGGGTTAATCCTTACCGATTTTTCCGACGACTCAAATTAGCACAACCGCACTCTATTTTTTAAGTAAAGTGCAGTCGAATGAAATCCTCTTCTGATGATAAGTCTGTGTTTAGTATGAGTGCGCCCCAATCTTTCGTAATTGGTAATTTTACCGTTTCATCCCTACCATAGGTCCACACATATATATATATATATATATATATATATATATATATATCATATGAACCAGTCTCTCTTCATTAACCCCCGAACCGTGGTCTCATCCATTTTCAAAAGTCGACTGACGCTTCTAAACGGATCCATCTCGATGAGTGCTTGCGATTTCAGATAAAATATTACGCTAATAGGTGCGACTAATGCCTTACCGAAGTCGAGTCTTAGTATTTCGGTATTTCGACTTTGCTGTGGATTTAAGTGTGTTTACACTTGCGCAATAGTCGGGCGAAAGGTCGAAGACATAGACATTCATACTATCTATAAAATCTTTTAGGGTTACACCTGTACCAAAACCGTCACAGCCGTTGACGTTGTGGATTATATTGTGATAGGCCCTCCTACAAAGAGAAAATTCGTCATCTGTAGAATATCTCGTCTCTAATGACCCCCCTGTAGCAGTTCCATTGATAAGTAATGTAATATTTTTCAAGTCCAAATTTTTTAAATTAAATGCCGATTTTTTATATTTACCAGTCACAGAATCATGCTCCAACATTGCAACCAATATTCTTTTTGGTAGAATACCTAGAGTTACATTCTCTTTTTGCTTGCAAGTTAAACCTGAAGGGATTGTAAACAGTTTGAGCTGAACCCTATTTATGGGGTATATAACTGTGTTCCTCAGTAAATTCTTCTCAATTTCCATGTGCTTGGCAGAGCTTAGTTTCACTCGGCTTACGCGGAGATACGTTTCCATAACATGGACTACCACGGGGTTCGCAGCCTTTTCAGTGCCGTCATCCAGATTCAGGCATGTCTCGGGGACCGTGCGGGTAATTTTAATTTTCATATCAACCCCATTCACAAGCAGTTTCTCCTGGAACGACAAATCAATATGCAGTCGCCCATAACAGTCGTAAGTTTTCTTTTTAGATTTTTTAAAATTACTTTTTATAAGACTTCCCTCTTTAGAAAGGTAATACCCGTCAGCTTTTAGAAAGGTTTCCTTTGTGTCTTTTGAAAAGTTGAACACATTTTCCAAGTATGATCTATAGTGGTAGTAACCGAACCCTGACGATATATTTGTCTGGTTTAGATACACGACGTACTGGTTGATTATCGATCGTAAGAAGTACGCTTCCGGGTACATTCCGTAATCGTTTTCGCAATCTGTCCCGTCTGAATGTGCTATTCTCAGTTTGGCATACATGAAAACATTATCCAGCCGTAAAAGTAAGATCCTGCGCTTAGTATAACGAACTCTATGGGAGCAGACGATGAGCTAATAGTGTTTAGCGGATTAACTGTAATAAAGTCAGATTCAGCTATAGATGTTTGCGTAGGTGGAAGCTCAAAGAGAGCAAGCTTCGATTTGAAGTATTCTGTACTCTATGGGTACATGAAACGTACCATGACGATGGAATAATAACAATACCTCTTACACCAATTGCTCACTCGATTATGAGAGGCAATTGCAACAGGCTCAGCTTATATCAGTTAAAAAAGTGGTCAACCGTTGGTCTCAAGCGCGTGGAACATCTCTGTGAACGGGATGTGCAAATACTTTATGGATTTTCGGATGACAACATTACAAGCTTCCGCAATGCTTAAGACGTGATGGACTATGTTGTGAGCTTGAAGTGTGTAAAAGAGTACGTCCAATGTGGAGTGAAGGAGTCTACGTTCGTTGAAGAGAAGCAGAGACTGTGGATAGTGAAGCTCGTTGGCGAATGGCACGATAAAACCTATTACGTCATGTTACACTTCACCGAGTGTGTCGCTAAATGCGAATCTTGTGATTATAGATCGCTTAAAATATTTCTACCACTATTTTAATATATACCACGACGAGGTGGCCAGTGAAATTATAGCTAAAGGTTTATGCGAATTTTTGATAGATTTTCGTGACGAATATTGCTTATCCCCCAAAGTGGAACATGCATTTTTCTCGAATAGGGCCCTCCAGCGTTAATAAGTTTTTATCTTCATTACCGTTTTATGTGTACATAACTGACGCTTGTGAAAGATATATGGTGATTCCCGTTATTCCTGAGCAATGTTAATCCACATTAGTGCACATTCCTGGTAGTGGATATGAGAAAACTTTGAAGCTTATATTTCTTCATGTATCGCAGATGGAAATTTTTTTTAAACATTTGTCCGATATAATGGGGCATAGCTTTAATCATTCATTTATACGACTTCGGCGTGTCGAAGTTTTCAGGTAGGAACATTACCCCACACGAATTCGTCGCCGCATAGCAACAGACGCAATACATGTTCCATCCCGCAAGACTCGTGAACTGATTCGGTCCGCGCCGCCCCACTCCACTCGTTGACTCACAACCGCCTCAGAGATTGAACCGATTGGACGTGCTCTCCTCGCAGACTCGATAGAAAACTATTAAAAGATGGAACTTCCATTAAGCAGTATCCTCAATGCAGTAACGACGTGTCCGTGTTGAAGTCTGTGCATGTATTCAAGCGCAATACTGTTGCTATTAATTATGTACTTGAAACAAAATGTAGACAATCAAGCTCTGGTAAACGCAATGTTATTTTTAAGTATTGAAGAGATGGACAAAATCTTCATGGTGGTTGAGAAGTGGGGTGAAGATAGATATAAAATACCTGTAGCGACGACCGTAAAAATGAGAACAGATTAGTGGTACCCCCTCTTACGCCATTATTTGCATGCTGAGGATAATTCGTGATACAAACCAGCCCTACATTGATATTCATTTGAAATGGAAAAATACTGCTGATAATAACACTCTTAACCCTACACGAAACCGTTTCATTCTCGACAGATTGTTTTGAAGTCATCGGTTTCCGCAAACTAAAACCTACAGTATATTAGACGCCCGTGTCGCCGACATGCGTTATTTTAACACGGCATTTGAATACGCGTACACTGTGCTGATCACTGAATTTTATCAAGTGTCGGGAAAAACAAGGTGAGAACGGTTTGGAACTGAAGACGTATTTAGAAGGTACAGACCCGTTGAAATATCATGAGCTTTGGTAAAATGGATTACAACAATACAAGCCTGGTCTCGTTTTCACCGGTCACCCTGAAGAAGTATATATTTATATAAGGCACAGTTGTCGGCGCGACTTAGAAGAATTCCACAATCACTGGTATGAGCTGTGAAGATTTTACAGCAGAAAAGATTGGTGAAAAAGATTAACTTGGCGCTTGGAGAGAGTTGTCTATAAACTTGAATTTAGTGATAATGTTGTAGTAAGCGATGACATCTTTGAGGGTGCTTTTCATTGTATTCTAGCCATGTTTAAAGAGCGTGACAGTTTTACCCCCAATTGTAAAGTGAGGACAAAAATAGTATTAAACGCCCTAAAAGGCCTTTATATTGACTACAGACCCCGCACACTTTAAGTGAGGTATTAATGATAAAACGCATTTATTGCGTAGAACAAACTAATGAAGATGAAAATACGATACGATTACGTGCGAGTTTACTATTTTATTTCAGAATGGTGGAAACTGAGCTTAAAGTTAGTATTACTATTATCATTATTATTACCATTTAACGCGAAACTGGGTGTATATATATATATATATATATATATATATATGTTAACCCCCCTTTTATGGCCCTGAGTTGGTTCGGAATCGACGGGGGTTCTAGTTAGGAGGCAAGCAACGGATATTTCTTCTATAACATTCTAATTCTTTTCGGTCGCCACTCTGTTAAACTCTTGGCTACAGACTCGCCAGACTGTAATGCCAATATCTTCTATGGTGCTTGGGTTGTCTCTTAATTTGGGCAAAGGGTCGCCAATTTTTAATTCTCCTCTTTTTATAATACTCTGATACTTTCTCTGATACTTTCTCTGATACTAAAATTATCGATTTTTTTCTTTTATAACTTGACTTAACTGACTGAGTTCCTGAAGAGAACAAGGCTCGAAGGAAAAAGATAAAAACTCTCTCTTACATTTAGTTTACTTCTCAAAATGTACAGGTGCTGCTCTGAATTTACAAGGGTAGAGGTTCGACCTCTTTCGGCCATGGCTCAGGCCGGAATCTAAAAATATTAAGAAGGCAAGGGGCCTCTGCCCCCTCCCCGCAGCAAGGCTGCTAACAAAGGAGTCCTAATGAAGTGCTAATCTGAAGTCTAATGAAGAAGTCCAATGAAGAAGTGCTGTAATTTTACAAGTACATGTATAATATAAACTTAAATGTTTTGGGGGAGGACAGTTGAAGGTTAAATTTCCCCCCTTTTTTTAAACACATGATCAGATGTTTTGAAAGATTTCAACTAAAAAAAATAAAAATAAAAACTAATTTGTATTTTTCGCCGAGTCTACATTTATGAAGGCGATATCATTTCGTAATAGTACACATAAGTACAAATTAAGTACACGACTGAGTACGTATTAATTTTGGTTCATTACAATTACGATTACAATTATGGATTACTTCATATTCACTTATTGTTTAATTATAGTTCTATTAAAGTACATTCTTACATTATAAATTAAATCATTACATTTAATTACAGTTTCAATGAAGTACATTACGTTATATTAAATTAAAGTATTACAGTTAATTACAATTTTGGCAATTTGTTAATTGACATATTTAATACTGAAGTAATCTGAATAGGTAATACAATTTAAATAATGGAGAGTTCTCCGTTGTTCTATAATTTACAGGGGATTAACAACAATGTTATATATTTATAGTTAACAATAATTCCGCCAAATTATGTCAAATATTATTAGAAGAATGGTTGGTTATTATAGTTTGAAAGTCTAATTAGCCAGCGATGAGGAAAGCGGAGAAACAATACGGTGTACTTTTCATTTGAAAGTACACGGACATTAATGATAACGTAACACATAAGTAACGGAATTTGAATGACAATTAGGTAGAAGTAGTAAGTATAGGTAATGAGAACGTGGATAACTATGTACCTAAGTAGATAATAACTAGTAGCCTGGCAGGGAACAATATGGTATATTATAATAATATAACATCACATCTTAACGTTATAAATTGGTAGCAGAGGCAAGAGAGAAGAATTCGAATTCAGAGGCTCGCTTTTGACGACGTAATCGGAATTCGGACCTTCGTCTCAGCAATAATAAACAACTTGCGAGAGGTGAAAAAATAAAAGAAAATAAAACGTAAAAAGAATACATGTACGTAATCATGATCGTCAATAGACATGTACGACTGCACACAGTAGTGTACACATATCATTCGTCACACAATAGGTTGTGTGCGTAATATAGACACGAGTAAACATAGACTGATAAGTTGATAGGGCATAAGTAGACAATAGGTAGATGAATGAATAAGTAATAAAATTAATAAAGGATAGCGGTCAAGAAAGAACATGAATGTAAGAATGAGTATGGTTGAATAATGATATTTATACTACATAACACCACAACATTATTACTAAAGAATTTACCATACATTGAATACGGAAGATGTCCAAATACTAAGAACGTGATTCAGTGTACAAAGTATGGGAAACGTAAAGAGAACAAAGTTATTTTGTGACGTCATAGTGTATAAGTCATTATTAGAAAGATGAATTAGAGAAATACAGTAATGAATAAAGACGTACAAATCGAAATTCTATCCAAAAACTCGCTTAGGCGATTTTGGTTTCTTATGTAAAAATGGACATTCGAACATAAAACTATACGAACATAAGTTCTGCATGAAGACAATGAATCCATAAAATGATGGTGTAGGAATTGTTCATTGTTCACTTTTTACATATATATATATATATATTAAATAAGCCATGTGTGTATATATATTATTTATTATATACACACATATTTTAACCCCTTCAATACGGCGACATACGTGCGTATATCCGATTATCGCGATTCAATATACGACGACATGGGTGCGTATGTCCAAGACTTAAATATTTATAACTAAAAGCAGTAATTTCGTATGATTTAGCTTTCTTCTTTAAGTTTTGGACATACGCACGTATGTCGTCGTATACTGGAGGCGCTAATCGGACATACGCAATGTCGCCGTATTGAAGGGTTCAATTCACCTTTACTGACTGCAGTGTTATTTCTTTTTAGGAATGCTACAAATATATATGAAATAAGGGTGTGTGATTCGAATATTTTTATTTCGATTCGATTCGGCCACTTGTTTTCGATTCTCGATCCGATTCGATTCGAATGCGACTGTGCACTGTACTCACCTGTACTTTACAATTTACATGCACCAGCACCAACAGCACAATATACATACACCAGCAGCAAGATACTGAAAAGCGTAATAAACAAATGAACCCAAAGAACTGGTTGAAACTTATCACACCGCAAGGCACGCGCATGTGATTCTGTGGCACCACAAAATCAAACGCTGACCATGCGCATTAAGTGCACTCAGATCTTTATAAAAGCGTAATCTCTCAAATATCCAACTATTTTATGACGTCATTATATTATTATATATATAATAATATGCGCCTCGGTGTAGTGGTTAGCGTCGCTGACTACGAATCCATCGGCCCCGGGTTCGAGACCCGACGGCAGCCGGCCCGCAGCAAAACCCAGCTGTTCATCCTTCCACACAATAAAGAAAGTGGTTGGTAGATAAATGGGTACCCTAGGTGGCCTAGTGGTTAAGACGCTGGGCTGCTGATGGGGGCGTGGTTCGGATTCCACGTTAAACTGTAGGTCTAAGGTCGAGTGAAAAGCTTGACCTTCGTCAGAATTAAGAATTTGGGCGGAAGCTAACCAAAGGTTAATATATATATATATATATATATATATATATTATATATATATATATATATATATATTCAATTGTTATTCCACGGTTTCGACATTCCATAGTTTTGGTGTAGTGCCAGTTTATCGTCTCGACAGGTTACAGTTAGCGAATCGAAGAATCGAAATATTTTAGCTTTAAGTCGGGTCGGGTTTCGATTCTTTTACTGAATCGACCCGAATCGACATTTTCGATTAATCGCACATGCCTAATATTAAATAAACAGGGCAATGTAGTTGTTTTATTTCAGCCTTTACACTGTGTGTGTGTGTGTGTGTGCGTGTGTGTGTTCAAACAAAAGCCTTTTTGCCTTTCAAGCAAAAAATAAAAAATAAAAACAAAATAAATACATTCGAAGAAGATAACTGTATATATATATATATATATATATATATATATATATATATATATATATATATATATGTATATATTATTTATTGTATATATATATTTTAACCCCTTCATGATTCTTCTTCTCCAGTTATGCCTGCCTTAATAAAACCGTACATTTTATTTTCCTTTTAAACACATACATACATGCATACAAGCACACAAACATACATATACATATATATATATATATATAAACACACAAAGATGCAAATACACATACATTCATACACTTACACACAATTATATACTTACATATTAGGTTACGTTGCCCCACACTCCCCCTTTGGATGGGCTACCTCCGACCCCCATTCATGTATGACCCCCCCTCTCCCCTTCCTATATGACATTGTTGCAGTGTTGCATGTTTCTGTTGCAATTATTGATCATGTTGCATTCAATTGATTTGCACTCGACATTTTTGCAAGCTTACTACTACTACGCCATATTTATAATGTACCTCATTTTATGCATTTTTGTTACTCTAAGATTGTATCATTATTTCTGATTTGTAATAATAGAAATTAATTATGATTGGTATTTCAACATGTTCAATTTACCGTATTGTTCACCATTTTTCTTTTGTACTATTTCCATTATTATTTCTATTATCATACCGTACTGTTTACCACTTTCGTTTCTATTACTTCGAAGATTATTTCAATTTTCCTTCGAATGGCAGAATTAACTAAATGCAACTTTATTTTATTTTTTACTAATTCCATTTATATTTCTGATTTTCATTTATAAAAATAGAAATGAATCTCAAAGATTTTTGCCTCAGAAGCTGTAATGTTTCCCAACGACATATTCAGTTAATAATACTGTAATTAAACTACTTGTCACTCAAAATACAAAGTTAAACGTTAATGCCAACATTGTGTAAAACTATATGGATGTGATGTATATCTTATGTGATGTGTTCTTTCTCAATAAAGATTATTCGTCAGCCAGACTCCTTACTAAGCGGACGCATTCCCTGGGTTCGCTGATATTGCCGATAAATTTACTGTTGGAAAGTTCTGAATTTTATATACTTGCATTTATATTCAAATTGTTATAGTTAAGTAACTTAATATTAGTGGTTTTTAGCGATTTAGAAGTTTTCATAGTGTTCCGTTCCGGCTTAATTTAATTTAAACTTGTGATGGTTATAAACGTTAACTACCTTAATTTGCGCGATGCCGTCGCAGAAAGCGGCGTGTGCTAGGTGTGGGATTAATCGGTTGTATACTGATTTTAAAGATTACAACGGCGGTCCTATGGCGATTACCGGGAGATCGGTTTGTTTCTTTTGTGAGTTAAGCGAAGATATAGTTGATTTAAAACGTAGTGTACGCGAAGTGACGGAAAGACTTGCAACGTTTGATGAGGGCAGGGGTAGGCTTACAGTTGACGAAGGCCGAACCTATACTAACGTTGAAGACGTTAGTAAGATGAAGGGTGAAGTTAGGAACCTAGTTTCTAGTATAAGTAGCTTATCGGGAGGATTAGGCAGAGTTGAGGAAGGGGTTAAGGTTGGTCCGAGATTAGTAGACGGGGAGGGATTTAGAGTAGTTAAAGGTGGAGCTAAGCCAGGTACGTTAGGTGATAGGACCCCCCCCCCCCTAACGAGGTTTCGAACCCTTTCGCCCAGTTGGATAGGGATGTGAACGAGGGGGAAACGATTTTAATTGGGGACTCTTTAGTGCGTCATATGGATAAGGAGTTCGTAGAACGGAATCCAACCAAGAGGAGGAGGGTCTGTCTATCAGGGGCTAGGGTTGACAGAATTAGAGACGAAGTAGATAGGATTGATGTTGCCTCCCGCAACTCGATGTTGGTGACGATGGTAGGGGGCAACGACTCGTATAGGTCCGATACGAAAGTGCCTGACCTTTTGGAGAGATACAGGGGTTTAATTAGGTCTCTGAAGGCAAGGTCAGATAGGTCTTTAGTTCTAGGTGTTACCCCTAGGCACGGTTTAAATTTTAGGATTAAGAAAAAAATAATATTTTTCAACACTTAACTAGAAAAGATTTGTGCTCAGGAAAATGTACGGATCAATGAAAGAAAGCCATCCCCAAAAGGGTCGGGGGTGGCTTTCTTTCATTGATCTGCAAGTTATTTAGGTAGGTATGTTAGTTAGGTTAGGTTAAGTTGTGATATTTTAGTTAGTTTAAATGAAAATAATGTTATAAAAATGTTATAATGTTTCAGACCAACAAAGACCCTAGGATCCACTCATGGCTGGTGTACCTAACTGTGTTCGTAATTGTGTATTGTGCATGTCCTCCGTGGTGGCGGATGGGACCTACAATTTTACGTGGGTTCCGAACCACAAAGCCTTAATTTTACTACCTAAAACTATATATACACCCAATCTATCAACATATGCGTCTAATCGATTTTTAAACATGTTTATAGACGTGCTACTAATTACTTCTACCGGCAAACTATTCCACGTATTTACTATTCTATGCGTAAAAAGTTTTTGGCAACTGCTGTCTCGAACCTTCTACTCGTCAACTTACACCGTTATTTCTAGTCCTATTATATTGAGATATTTCGAAAAAGCTATCTCCATCTACGTTATCGAACCTATTCATAATTTTGAAAACCTGGATTAGATCACCCCTTAGCCTTCTAGTCTCGAGTGTAGTCAATTTTAACTCCTTAAGCCTATCCTCGTACGACTTTGACTTAAGCGACGGAATCATCTCAGTTGCTCGTCTTTGAACTCTTTCGAGTTTGTCTATATCTTTTCGTATATGCGGATTCCAAAATTGGATCGCATACTCCAAATGGGGTTTAACTAATGATTTATAAAGAGGAACTATAATATCGCGCGATTTGTACTCAAAATTCAGAGCTATAAAACCTAACACTTTGTTCGCTTTATTGACCGCTGCTGTACTTTGTTTCGCTACTTTTAAATCACCAGTGACTATAACTCCTAAATCTTTTTCCTGTTCTACGCTTGTTAACTCCTTCCCTGACATACTCTACGCAAAATTACCGTTACACGAACCTATATGTAAAATATTGTACTTATCGACGTTAAATCTCATTTGCCACGTGACTGACCAATCAACGATTTTATTCAGATCTTCCTGGATTTTACCTCTATCTTCGTCATTAATCACCCTACCACCCAGCTTCGTGTAATCCGCAAACTCTGAAACTTTTAATTCTTTTAGTTGTATGGGATATATGGAATCAGGTCCCGGTGATTTACGCATTTTCATTTTACCAATATAACGCATTACCTCCCCTTCACTAACCACAATATTATCCAAAATATTACCATTATCAAAAGGTATTATGTCTATGACCGTAGGGTTATTCGTTACATCTTCTCTTGTAAAAACTGACGTAAAAAATTCGTTTAACAAGGTAGCCATTTCCTTCTTTTCAGAAACTAGCTCTCCGGTAACATTTTTCAACGGCCCCAAAATACTTTTTACTGGATTTCTATTGTTGACGTATTGAAAGAATCGCTTGGGGGTTTTCTTTACCGTCACGAGCTATGGAGATTTCAAATTCGCGCTTGGACTTTTTTATTACACTTTTCGCTTCACGCCTTAGAGATAGTATATAGTTGTTTCGTAACCACAAATTGTCTTTATCGCACTTACAGTATGTAACCGATAAGCCCTATCCCTACTCTTTATAATGTCTCCTACTCTAGAAGTAAACCACAAGGGCTTGTTGTTTACTTTCGCACGCTTAATTTTGTACGGTACACATTCCTCATTTATAGTCCTAAATAGTGTTTAAAACGATTCCCACATTAGTTTTGCGTTGGAGATCCCCATTACGTTTTCCCAATTGACGTGTGACAATTTATAGCATGACAACCTAACCAATCATCAAGGGAATACAGTAATAAATAATAAACAATTCCTCATGAAGGTGCTTTTACTTACATTCTTTACTTTAGTGATTTTGGGGGTTGGCATTGTTTACGTGATTACTTTTTAGAGTAGCATTGTTCACTAGAAACTTTTGTTGGTGGCTTTCTTTCATTGAAACCAAATGTACCATTCGTAAAGCTGTGGTCAGAATTTATTGATCCTAGTCTTTTATAAAAGATGGGGTACATTTCAATGAAATAGGGAATGCTAGGCTAGATAGGTTAATCGATGAGAACGTTCGAAAGGTGTATAGGTCGAAGCCCTCTTTAAACGTTGTGGGTCCGGGAACGCCGGCCCGACGTGAAAAATAGTTTAAAACGCCGATCCGTGGTAAAAAATAATTTAAACGTCTTTTATTTTAACGCGCGTAGTATTAAAAATAAATTGAACGAATTTAAGGCGATAATGTGGTTAAATACTGCGACTCGGGACTTGTTGGGGGAACTTGATATAGCAGGTTTTAAACTTTTTACGAATGATAGGTTACATAGGATTGGTGGCGGCGTTTTGTTGTACATTCCTAATTTCCTTAGGGCTATCAGGGTTAAGATAGATTTTCCGGCAGCAATTAATGCGATATGCGTTGAAGTTAGGGCACGTAGTATTAGCTTTAATTTCGTTGTTGTTTATAGACCTCTCGTTCAACCCCTCGTTACCGATACTAGATTTTACACACTTCTTGGTAACTTTATTAATAATTGGGATAGTATAATTGTCGGAGACTTTCACTGCCCTAACGTTAATTACGAGACTTTCAGTGGTAATGATGAGGGTTTGAGACTGATTGAGTTCATGGAAAATAATTTTTAACGACAAATGGTTACCGAACCAACGTGCGGTGACAATATTTTAGACGTGGTGATGACGAACGACGAAATATAGTCGAAGGTTTAGAAGTAGGTGAGAGTTTGGGATGTACTGATCACCAAATTAATAGGTTTAATCTATTGATAGAAAAGAGTAAGGATAGTAACGTAATAGAAGTCCCTGATTTTCGTAGGGTTAATTTTGATAGTTTTGCGGATACGATGACAGTAGTGGACTGGGATAATTTATTTATGGGTAATGACGTAAATGTTCATTGGGAGGCGTTTAAAGAAAGTTTTTTGAATATCGAAAGTGAGTTTATTCCGCGTAGGCCCAAGTGGAGAACAAGGGAAATAGGTGAGTTCATAAACGAGCGTAACAGAGCGTATAGACTTAATAAGCGCAATGGTACGGTAGCTAACTTTAATAGATATATCAAGCTTAGACGTCAGGTTAAAAGATCTGTTAGGAATGCTAAGCGTAATTTTTAGATACTTGTAGCTGTGGATAGAACATAATCCGAAAAAGTTTTTTGAATATGTCAATAATCGTAACCCGATAAAAGATAACATAGGCCTCTATGCGACAGTTTTTACCGTAGAAGACTTTAATAATGTCCCCGTCGTGGACGATATCGTTCCATTTAGTAGCGAGACTGTTTTTAATGAAATAACTGTTTACGAGGGTGAGATTGCGCATTATATCGATAAGCTAAACGTTAGCAAGGCTCCAGGCACTGACGCACTTTATCCTAGACATTTGGAAGATTGAAAAACGTTATCGTACGCCCTTTAACAAAAAATTTTAATAAGTCACTGGAAGCGGGATTATTCTTGAAGACTTCAAATAAGCTAACGTTACGCCCATTTTTAAAAAGGCGCGGCCGCACAGTAGATAGCAATTATAGACCTATTAACTTAACGTCAATTGTCGGCAAACTTTTGGAATCCGTAGTTGGGATCGTATCGTCGATCACTTAAGAAAGTCGTGATTTGATTAATAATAGTCAGCATGGGTTTCGACGCCATAAATCTTGTTTAACTAATTTGTTAGTTTTATAACGAAATAGTGCTCCAATACGATAGGCATAGAGCGGCTGACGTTATTTATTTAGACTTTAAAAAAGCGTTCGATACAGTTCCGCATAGAAGATTAATTGCGAAGGTTAAAGCGCACGGTATACGCGGTCAAGTAGCTAACTGTTAAGAGGAATGGCTTCGTGGCAGGAAACAGAGGGTCGTTGTTAATGGTAGGGGAATCGGAGTGGTTAGATGTAGGTAGTGGTGTCCCTCAAGGTTCAGTGTTAGGCCCATTGCTATTCGCAATCTACATTAACGATATAGATGTAGGCTTGACCAGTAACGTGTCAAAATTCGCGGACGATACTAAAATAGGCGGTAAGGTTGTTAACGTGAACGATAGAAATAGGCTCCAAGACGATGTAAATAGGATTATGGAGTGGACGGATAAGTGGCAGATGCAATTTAACGTAGACAAATGTAAAGTTTTGCATATAGGTTCTCGCAACAATAATTACACGTACACGATGGATGATAGGGAGTTAGCGAGCGTTGACGAGGAAGTAGATTTAGGCGTACGCGTATCTAAGGATTTAAAGGTTAGGAACCAGTGCCTGGAGTCTTGCGCAAAAGCTAATAGGATGTTTGGCTTCATAGCGCGTAATTTCGAATTTAAATCGAAGGATATTATATTGCCCCTTTACAAGTCCCTAATCAAGAATCACTTAGAATATGTTGTTCAGTTTGGGTGCCCGTATTTGCGTGAGGATATTGATAGGTTGGAAAGGGTTCAGCGACGCTCCACGAAACTAATTCCGTCGCTACGCAAGAAGTGTTACGAAGATAGGATTGAAGAGTTAGACTTGTATTCATTCGAAACTAAGAGATTAAAGAGGGAGCTTATTGAAGTTTTCAAAATCGTTAATAAAATCTATAACGTAAATTTTTACAAATTGTTCATTTTCGATAATAGCAATACTCGTAATAACAAATTTAAATTACGGGACAAACGTTTCATTACAAGCATCGCTAAAAGCTTTTTTACGTTTAAAGTAATTAATAAATGGAATAATCTTCCCGCGTCCATTGTGATCTCTACCAGCGTTAATATGTTTAAAAACCGTTTAGTTAGGCATTTTAAAAATATTAACGTCGTTTAAAATAATAAAACAATTAGCAATACGAGCTATGGGGTTAATAGTCGAGGTTTGAATCTGTTGACGATTAATGCCAGCTTGTGACATGCCAACGTGTGATATACCAGCAATAAAATTGTTGGAAAAAAAAAATTAGACTAACATGAACTTAGATGTAGCTCGGAGCGTAAACTATCCCACTTTTTGTTATACTATTCATACTTTTTTTTCTTTTCTTATCCTCTGTTTACTTGCATGTCTGTAGTTTGCATGGTATGACAGTGTTTGAGTTAAGACTGTGTTTGCATGGTTTGTAAGCGTTCTTATTTTACTTC
Organism: Bathynomus jamesi; assembly: GCA_023014485.1. Lineage (NCBI taxonomy): Eukaryota > Metazoa > Arthropoda > Malacostraca > Isopoda > Cirolanidae > Bathynomus > Bathynomus jamesi. The sequence continues at coordinate 265,253 of JAJOZX010002130.1, read as the reverse complement.
TTTTCATCTTTCACCCCTTTCCTCTTCTCTTCGACTATTTTTCCGACTTGTCGGCAGTGGCCGACGGATGATGATGGTGAGTCTTTCTCTTTTTCTGAATGAATGTTAACCCACGATTGATAGGTTTTGCTACTTACTTAACCCCTTATTCTCTTCTTTTAACCCCCTACTCTCTTCTTTCTCTCGGGCTAACCAGAGAGTGGGTCTTAGGGTAGATCTTTAGAGCTGTAGATCTTTTACTATACAACGAACACTAGAGCGAGAAATATCAGTAGTTTTTGAAATTTCTCTAACGGACTTGTGGGTGTTTGGCCGTTCTTCTTGACTGCATATCAAGGATGAAACCGTGTCAATATTTTCCTCAGTACGTGATGTTTTTGGCCTTCCACTGCCTTCTTTTCGTTTGGTCGACCCTGTGATATCGATTTTCTTTGAGATATTGAAGTCCAGGTATCGGTAAATATTTACTATTACACCGGTCTCCTGTAGAAAGTTTTAAAAGCTGGTTTCCAATGCTTTTCAATGTGCTGAATTAAAAAATGATACTCATTTCCGTCGCAAATGATTTGTTAAAGAGTTATTGAAGCTTAACGCTTTTAAAACTTTCTACCCTTTTTTACCCTTTTTTACCTGGAGGACCACCAGTGGGAACCGGGAGTTTTTGGGTGGGGAGAATCACAAAAACGAGTGGTTTACGAAGATTTTGAAAGTCAAATTAATACAAAACACATCAAAAACCAAAGGAAAAACAAATTTCACCTTCAAAATTGGCCGAACGTAAAACAACCTAAGCAAACCTAACCTAACCTAAAAAAACCTAACCTAACCTAACCTAACCCTTAACGTTATCCAGAATTATAAAAAATAAAAAAAATACCTTAATCAAATGAATTGCCAGACCACAGGAAGCCATGTCCACTAACTGATTCAAATTAAAATCAGTGGAAGCTCCATTTTTTTACCCTTTTCCCGTTAGAGAGTTTAAGCTTCAATAACTCTTTAACAAATCATTTGCGACGGAAATGAGTATCATTTTTTAATTCAGCACATTGAAAAACATTGGAAACCAGCTTTTAAAACTTTGTACAGGAGACCGGTGTAATAGTAAATATTTACCGATACCTGGACTTCAATATCTCAAAGAAAATCGATATCATCCATCGGTTTATTTGGAAACTCTTTCTTCATTCGTTTTGCACCCCAGTGTTTCTCCTTACGAAGGTTCAATATCAATGCTTCATCTTCCAAAGAGTCTTTCATTATGTTATAACTTCTTCACCAACTATAGCAGAATGATGGTCTGAAATTAAAAAGGAAATAAATTAATTATTTTGTGTGAAATTTAGGAAAATTAATTATTTATGGAAAAACTGACTGTCATCTGAAAGTATCAGTTGCTGACTTTGACCGACTTTCAATTGAGCACCATATTCTGATACCTCCCTCCAGTTTTGAGCCTGTACCTCTGCTCCTGGGGCGTTGAATCTAGATTCAAAGCCAGCGTTTGAAAGAGTAAAAGTATGGGTACAAGCGGCTCTGGACAAAAGCCCCCTAGGACAGAAGCCCCCTGGACAAATTGCTGGGTAGGGCAAATCAGGTATCACATCTAATCTGAAAAGATCAGAAGATATTTAGGTGAAATAACCAATATTAACCTGTTATGTTAATTGAATGCCCAGTTAGGTCAACTGAATGCCCAGTTAGGTCAACTGAATGCCCGGTTAGGTCAACTGTACGCCCTTGATGATTGGTTAGTTTAAGTTGTGATATTTTCGTTAGTTTAAACGAAAATGACACATCCAGCTACCAGCTCTTCCTGATGGAGTAATTCCCCCAGTACGCATGAGAAGGATTCCTCCCTTGTTTCCACCACAGTTATGGAATGTCCATCAGGCAACCATTGATGGGGAGGATCGCACCAACAACCTTTGCGAGAATTGGAATTTTTCTTTCCATAAGCTTGTGGGACATGACCACCCAACCATCTAGAAGGCCATTGAAAGTACAGGGTGTCTCAATATACATGCAACCCATGTCACTGCTAATAATTCTGCCAATATTAATGTTCTCGTTCTATTTTCTCAGATTTGAAGAGAGGAGACGATAACAACTAATAATTATCAATCAAAATGCCTTGGACAAAGGAGGAAAAAATTTTTTGCGTCACTACTTATTTGGAGACGAAATCATCCAAAACTGTGCAAGCGAAATTTCGCAGGAAGTTCAACTTCAACAATTATCCCCAGAAAAGCCAAATTTATCGTTGGGCACACAATTTCAAGCCACAGGATCAGTAAACAATCTCAACAAGAAAGCAGAAACACCCAGATCTGGCAGGAAGGTGACTGCAAGATCTCCTGACAATGTGAATGCGGTGAGAGATTCTGTCGGAAGGAGTCCGAAAAAGTCAATCCGAAGACGTTGCCAAGATCTGGGTCTTTCACGTGCGTCAGTGCAAAGAATCTTGATCAAGGATCTTCAGCTGTACCCATACAGGATCCAGATCAAACATAAACTCACACCAGCTGACATGGCAAAACGTGTTGTGATGTGCCGGTGGTTCGAGAACAAGATCGAAGAGGATCCTGACTTTCTTGATGATGTTTGGTTCAGCGACGAAGCACACTTCTTGCTCAGTGGGTATGTCAATAGCAAGAACAATGTGTTCTGGGGCACACAAGCCCCAGACGAGGTGCTTCAGAGACCCTTGCACTCTGTGCAGGGTGTCAGGGTGATTGACAACTTCGCTCGTCGGCTTCAAGTGTGTCTGCAGCGCAACGGCGGTCATTTGGAACATGTGCTCTAATAAATGTATCCTTTGATCTAGAGACCTCAAATATTCAGTTTTTAATTGTTATCATATCATCTTCCAGGAAATGTAATCTTTTTTGGAGTTTATTTTCTGAGTAATACATTATTATCATGTCAATGGGTTCCATCTATTTTGAGACACCCGGTATTAGAAAGGAACAGGCTCCTGTATCAACAGCCCTGATTAAGGATTTTCTTGGTGAGCCTCCAAAAAAAAGAGTCAAACGTGCCACAAAGGAGCATCAACAGCGTTTGAAGAACCTATGTCTGGACTATGTGAATGAGAGGAAGACTTTCGAGGAATTTCTGAATGGTGTAGGTCACAGCATTAGGTGGAAGTAAAATGAACTTTAAATGAACCTTAACACTTAATTAACTTTTTAATATTGTGCTTTATTTGTTTGATTTTCCCGAGATAAGGCATGATGATCCTTTTATAATGTATATTTGTATGGTTGTGTAAATATTAGCGGTAATGTGTGCTACTGTATAATACTTATAATGCCTTCCTTATTGCAGTCTTATGATATAATAAATGTAATATTTTACATGTCAGAGAAGTGTTCATAAACTGTAAATAATAAAGAATAAAAAAAATTATTAAAAAAATTCCTATTATTTTTCCTCGGAGGCTTTTGTCCTAGGGGGCTTTTGTCCTACACTCGGGTACAACATACGGCCTCAGCAGTAAGATCAATATAGAAGGTGAGCCAAAACATTTTTTCAAAAGTTGTGTTTAGTTTTTTGGCCCACTCTGTATATATATATATTTTTTTAAGCTATTCATTTATTTTTTTTTAGTTTAATTTGTTGTTTACGAAGCAGAACGCAAAATGGATTCTCACAGAAGCTAAAAGTGTGTGTAAACGAAAAGATCTCGGGAAAAATTGTCACTTTATGAAAAATTGAACTGAAGATAATGAAGACGATGAAGACAATGTTTTGCGCAAATCGAGATGCACAATCTCAAGGTTTAGAAGATAGACAAGCCTGAAGCGCAAAACTCTCGTATTCATCAAACTGGAAAGGACAACAGGAAGATTCTTCAATAATTATAGAAAAATCGTTAAAGAGGTACAGCTTCAGAAAAAAGTTCGCCTAGAAACAATTTCTAAGAAGCATAAAAAATTACTAATTTGTAATATTGTTTTTCTTTGCATTTTTTATTCTTTTTGGTGACATTAATGAAGTTTCAAAAATAAAACCCAATTATTGCTGATTAGTAATTTTTTAGGCTTTTTAAAAGTATTTTCTTGGCGAAAAATTTTCAGAGAGAGAGAGAGAGAAATGTGCATGTATCCATTTTTTTTTACTATTTTCGTCATTTTGTATATATTTTGTCATTTGGTATATATTTTGTATATTGGGAGCAGAAACTCCCAGTTATTATCAGTCCAAGTGCATGATTCTTCAGGAGTAGGATGCGCCATGAGTTTGAGTTTCTTTCCCAGTGCGACACAAATAGATCTGTATCAACCACAGGTTCATGTTACCATATTACACAACCACAACCATGTTACCTTAGATTTGCTCTACGTATACTGGGACAAAAACTACGAGTATTCGCAATCTCAGACCTTCCATTTATACAGGCCCGTATACTGAATTCGTTGTAATTTTTATTTTCGTTTACTATAAGAGTTCATGAGGGATACAGTTATGTACCTCAAAATTTTATTTATAACACGAATTATTGTTTGTTTATAATTACATGATACACTGACGAAGAAAGAATAATAATATTTTAAAATTTACATTTTGTATTAATTGTTGTACTGTACTTTTACTAACAACAAAAAAGGAAATTATGAATATTTTACAAAAATATTAAGCAAGAAGAACTTCGACGGAAAAATGCCAGTTTAAATTGATTTGGTTCAAAGCTGAAAAATATTGATGAGAGAAGAGAACCAATTTCGCGGATTCAACATTTCAGGATTTCGATATTGTATCGAGGACACCTTTCCAATTTTTTCTTCTAACATTTGCCGCTTTAGGAGACGATTGTGTAGTAAAACAAAATGTTACAAAAGGCAAGAAATAGGTGAGGAGAAAAAAAAGAGAAAGAGAGAGAGACAGACAGACAGACAGACAGAAAGAAAGATAGACAGAGAGAGAGAGAGAGAGAGAGAGAGAGAAAGAGGCTAACAAAGACCCTAAGATCCACTCCACTGGCTAGCTCAAGAAAGAAGTAGAGAAAATAAAGGAAAAATAAAAAAAGCAAATGAAACGAAAGAATACTGAAAACTTATACCATGTTTGAACTTATTGACGTGTATAGCTTTCACACAGGAATAGTAGTAATAGTAAAGTATAGAACAGTCAATGCTCTCTCCCTCCTTCACCAGCCACTGCTCACAGAAAATAGTAGTGAAAGGAGATTTACAGGAAAGTAGGAAAAAGTCTAATGAGAAGAATAGCTTCAGAGTTCATTCACACCATTCGTACACTTATCTCGTGTACCCAGTCACGTATTAGATGACAGCGGAAAATAAAGGATAGCATGAATAAACTGCTAATACTGTATAATCTACGCCATGCATTTTTTAAGGGCTTTTTTATTTATGCATTATGTACAAGAAGTCATCATTTCGTCGTTGCTTCATTTCTCCGTAGCTTGCTAAAGCCACCTTACCGAAGATTTATCATATATTGCGTCCGATTACCCAGATAATATTATGCATTTCCGTAAAACACTTATTGATTTTTTTAATTAAACAACCTTTATTGATAAAACAAATACAACATTTTCACAATTTACAATGACATAAATAATTGTGAAACCGGATCACCCAATCCAGGCTCCAAGCTTTATACTTTACTGGTAGGAAAGCGTTTGAGCCTGTTTTCTGCAATATGATGTCTGGCATGTGTACATGTCTACCAATCGGCAAGTGATATGTTGAGTTATTCAAACTTGGCAGTGTTGTGACACCTCGAGAGTAGAGAAAACTCGTTCTGGCGAGGAATATTGGAGGGTCTCTATATCTATCCCCTGTATACTTATCACTTATGGAGAATGAAAGTGTTTCGTGGGGGATCACGCGTTGTTGCCACTACGGCGAATTCAAGAGTCTCCAACTTAGAGGTGTTTATGAAGCAAGTGATAAAAACTGAGTTGCTCGATGGTTGATCATGCTATGCGGGGCAAAAAACAATCGAAGGCATCTCTCTAAAGTAGAGGGGAGGACTAAATGTTGGGGAAAAATTTAAACAAACATAAAGGAGCACTGGTCCAGAGGGTACCTCCAACTGGCCAGACCTACAATTTAATAATTCCCCTTGCATAATGGGAAATAATAATGCACAACATGCATAATTTTCATTTCCGAATTTATTTATTTTTATTGCGAAATTTGATGTGCAATAATTAAAACTAAAGTTCCATTGTAATTAAGTAGCTTCCCTGGAGATGAGTATGACTATTCAGAGATTTCGACTTCCAAGAGATCTCATCCAGCTTCTCATCATGTGAGAACTCCTATTGCTGTGGAGCCAGATCCGGCCACCGCCTCTTGCCACATTTATTGCAAAAGGGGAACATTACTACTTTTATATAAAACTATAACACTTTCTCCAGCTAACTACGTTAGATATTCTGCGATTTAACTAAAAAGTACTAACATTCGCTACACTATAAACCCAAGAAGCTCCCTAAAATTGAAAATATCTATTCGGAGATTTTGGCTCCAGAGAGATCCTATCAAGCTTCCCTTGTCTACCAATAGGGGTATCATCTGAGAACTGCCAGTGCTTTGAAACCAAACTTCTCCAACGTCTCCTACTACATTTATTATAAAGGGAACAATACTACTTCTACTCCCTTTTAACTAGCTCTCCCTCAAGCAGCACCCTTTTAATAATGAAAAAAAGAAACAAAGGATGGAGCAAAAGAAAGAAGGGGAGAGAGGAGTAGCTTCCCAAAATAATTTAATTGGCTATTCAAAGGTTTTGACTCTCGAGAATTCCCATATATTAGAAACACAAATAAAAATTAAAAAAAGTAAAACGTATCTTTTAAGTATCTTATCCGACTATCTTACAAATTAAAAACCCCTTCGCAACGTTTGTCTCAAATCTTTAACCCTTACTTTCAAAACCATTATTTCTCGTTATGTTCCTATCATCCAAGTTAAAGAAATTTTCGTTCTTTACGTTATCTAAACGATTTAAAATTTTAAACACCTGAATTAATTCGCCTCTCAAACGCTGAGTTTGAAGTGTATACAAATTCAGCTCTTTGAGTTTATCTTCGTATGGTTTACCACGTAAGGTTGGAATAAGCTTTGTTGCTCTTCGCTGAACCCTTTCTACCATTTCTATATCCTTATCCATACAGGGCAACCAAAACTGTACAGCATATTCTGAATGGGTCCTAATAAGCGATTTTTATAATGTTAACACAATACCCTTAGATTTATATTAAAAATTACTAGAAATAAAACCCAATACTCTACTAACCTCATCGCTCACCAATGAGCATTGTTTTGAGAATTTTAAATCTTTAGTAACACTGACACCAAAATCTATTTCCTCAGAGATTTCATTTAACACAGTATTTCCCATAGTGTAGTTAAATTTACACTATATGCATGACTTTATATATATCTATGTTAAATTTCATTAGCCACTTATAATTAATTATTAGACCACTCCATTAAATTCTTAAGATCGCATTGTAGATTTTCTCCATCTAGTAAACTAATTGCTTTCCTCGGAATTTTAGTATCGTCGGCAAATTTAGAAATTTTACTCACTACATTCACATCATGATCGTTAACGTATATTACGAAACGGACTGGTCCCAAAACGTAGCCATGCGGGTACCTTTGTGCACGAGAGAGAGAGTTATAAGGAGTTACAAGTAAAAGTAGTACCTCAAAAGGCCTTGCGGCCCATACCGAGGAGGTACCAATGGCAACGGGTGCCAGGGAAAAATTCTTACACCCTCAAATAGTGTGCAAGATTCGGTCTAACCTTTTCTTGAACAGATCCACAGAAGAACTGTTCACAACTTCTGAAGGTAACCTGTTCCACGTGTCGAAGATCTTATATGTAAAGTAATTCCCACACACTCTAGTGCTAAACCGTTTCAAATCCAACTTCCAACCATTGTTGCGAGTTGGGTTATCATTTAAACTAAACATGCTTCTAAACTCGACATTGTTCAACCCGCGTAAGAACTTGAAAACCTCGATGAGTTGACCGCGCAGCCTCCGAGTTTCCAGCGAAAACAAATTCAGGGCGCGTAAACGTCGAATGTAGCCCATATGCCTAACGGAGGGGATTAACTGGACTCGCTCCAGCCTCTCAATATCTTTCCTGAGAGTGGGCGACCAGACCTGCACAGCATACTCCAGGTGCGGCCGAACCAGAGAATTATACAGAGAGAGCACAATCTCCTTGTTCCGAAATCGAAATTGCCTCCTCATATAACCCAACAGCTTCTGGGCTTTCTTTTCCACCTCTACGCACTGTTTGATAAACTTAAGGTCGCTGCTAATTAGCACACCCAAGTCCTATTCCAAATCAGTGGCCTCGATATTACTCCCCAACATCGAGTAGTCCGACTTGGGATTGGCGTAGCCAATGTGCATCACTTTGCATTTACCCAAGTTAAACGGCATTTGCCATTTTTCGGACTACTCTCCTATCCTACCTAGGTCCGCACGCAGTTGCTCGATCGCTTCGGGCATCCCAACATTGGCCCCAAGCTTGGTGTCATCAGCGAATTTGGCGATCCTACTGACGATGTTAGCGTCGATATCATTTATGTAAATGATAAACAACAGTGCCCCCAAAACGGAACGCTGAGGAACCCCGCTAGTGACCGATGCCCAACCGGAACTAGCCCCTTTAATTACAACCCTCTGCCACCTATTCTTCAGCCAGTTTTCAATCCAGCTACCTACTTCCCCACCGATATCCAGTGCGCGCACTTTCGCCATTAGCTGGCGGTGAGTTACCTTATCAAAAGTTTTCTGAAAGTCGAGATAAAGTATATCAATCGCCCTGCTCTTATCATACTCACTCCAGACGTGGAAAAACTCAGCAAGTTGATGAGACACGACCTATGCCGTCTAAACCCATGTTGGGAGTCCCCACGGAGCTTGTAGGAATCCAAATGGTCAACGATCTTATCCGCTATTATCTCCTCTAATAATTTACCTACAACCGAAGTGAGACTAATGGGACGATAGTTCCCTGGACTTTCTTGATCCCCTTCCTTAAAGATAGGGATCACGTTGGCTTCCCTCCAGTCACCAGGCACCTGGCCCGTCTCAACGATTTGTTGAAGACTGTAGCCAGGTGGAGAGCCACCTGGTCGCGCACCTCCCGCAACACTCTGAGGAGGAACTGGTCTGGCCCAGGAGCCTTGAAACACGCTCAGTTTGTCTATTCTATCGGCAACGACTGTCGCGGTACACCGAACACTATCCAGGCCAGCACCTTCGTGTCTGACGCCTGGCTCTGGAATGACGCGGGTTTTCCTACCTGGTGAACACTCCCGCGAAGTACTCATTCCGCTAGCCTACCTTCGCCTTCACTTCCCTGCACATGCGGACATACACCTCAGTGTTCTCATGGGAACGATTGGCCTTCGCCCTCCTATACGCAGCTTTCCTATTTCGGATAGCCGGTTTTGAGGGTATGGCAGCAGACTGCAGCACCATAAACTGGTCCCGGAATGCACTCCACACTTCCTCAACATCGCCACCGACCTCTAACCCCATCTCAGCTACGCTATCCGGAGGCCAACAAAGTTCGCTCGCCATTGAACTTACTGCCTCTAGAGTCACACCGCTTCACCCGAGGGACGCACACACAGAACCTAATCAGACCGTGATTGTTTTCCTTGCAAATTATTGATTGTTTTCTTCTTTCTTATTTCAAACCTACCCACCGTGAAATGAGAAATTTTACAGAACAGTTGGGAACTGTAAATATACATCATTCACACATTTGAACAGCGAGATCAACATATAATACTAGATCAAGATTGCTTTTGAACGTATTGATAGAGGAGATGGAAACGACTTGAAGAGGAAGCTTATTTCAATAATTGACAGTCTTGTACGTGAAGTACCAGAAATATTCGTGTTGTACCGTTTCGGTTCCAGTTTACAACCGTTACTTTGACTCGGGTTCGTGTTTAGTGTAAAAAATTAGAACAGTCGACGTTGTTGATCCTATTGAAAAGTTTATAAACCCGGATGAGTTCGTCTCTGAACCAACGCTTTTCCAAGGAATACAGATTAAAATCAGCAATCTACGATCATATGATCATATGAGTTGTGACGGACGGCCAAGATTAGTTTTGTCGCTCTGGCTTGAAATTTTCAAGCCTATGTACTTGAATGTCTTTTTTCAAAGATGGGGACCAGAACTGCACAGCCTACTCAAGGTAGGGCCGAACCAATGCGTTGTAGAGAGAAAGCGTAACATTTTTACTTCTGTATGAAAACTGCCTCTTAAACATAACCTAGTATTTTATTTTATTTCTTTTCAACTTCGATGCAGTGTTTTGAAAACTTGAGATTGCTACTTATAAAAACCCAAGTCCTTTTCCAGGTTGGTCATTGCAAGTTCCTGCTCATGCACATCGGTTTCGGGACTAATGTGCATTAGTCTGCATTTTCCATGTTAAAAAGCACTTGCCAAGTGGTCGACCAATTCGCGAGCCGATCTAGGTCATTTTGAATTTTCAAGACACCTTCCGCGCTGCCCACACAGGAACCTAACTTTGTGTCGTCAGCGAATTTTGATATGGTGCTTAATATACTAATGTTTATATCGTTTATGTAAATAATGAATAAAAGAGGTTCGAATACCAACCCCTGTGGGACGCCACATGTTACTGATGCCCACCTTTAGGCCTCACCGCTGATTATCCCATCTGTTCCCTATCGCTGAGCCAGTGTTCAAATCCACGCGACCACGGTACCAGTTATACCGGAAGCTATACCAGAAAAACCTTTACCTTTGTCATAAGTCGCTAATATGCCACTTTGTTAAAAGCCTTCTTGAAGTCCAAGTATGCTGCGTCTGCTGACCTCGAACGATCGTATTCCGAAACCATGTTGTGGAGGAATTCCAGCAGGTTAGATGGCAGGAATTATGCCACGGAAACCATTCTGCGAATAAGTTAAGAGACTGTAATTCCAAATGATCTACCATTCTTGCAGCAATTATTGATTCCGAAAGCTTGCCTACGTCAGACGTCAAGTTAATGGGTTCGTAGTGCCCAGGTTACTCCTTGTGTCCTTTTTGAAGACAGAAGTCACATTAGCCAGTTTCCAGTCCCTTGGGGGCCTTTCCCAGCGCAATGGATGTTAAAGATATGAACAAGAAAGTCAGCGATGACCTTTACTTCTTTAAGGACTCGAGGTGCGAATCTGTCCGGACTAGGTTTGTTTACAGTAAAAGTGCTCATTTTGCCGAAGGCTAGCAGTATTTTATCACGAGAACAGACAATACGATTAAAATTTGTACCGTCACGTTGAATGAGAACTGTAGCTACAAGGATATGCGAGGCTACCTCTTTGGTAAAAACTGACACCAAAAAATTGTTCAACACGGTTGCCATGTCAGCATTCAGTATTACTATATTTTAATTTCCTGTTTCATCCTTATTAGGAGCTATGCTATTTTTAATTGGATTTCTGCTATTTACATGGCTGGAAAATTCTTTAGGATTTGATTTATAAACAGAAGCAACCCTAAGTTCTTCTGTACGTTTCGTTTTTCATATCTGTGCTTTGACACGCCGCCGGAAGATTATAAATTTTCGTTTATGCCTATAGGCAGCGGTCTCCTTCCATTGTTTGTACGCTTTATTTCTTTCCTTTATAACAGAGTTAATATCGTTGTTGAACAACTTGAGGTCGCAAGAGGAGGTACTTGGCTGATTTTTGAGAGGAACAAATGAGTTCTGTTTTTCCATTAACTCATCTTTAATGTTTATTACGAAATCATTTAAGCTTTCTTTGAGGCTGACGAATTTAGCCCTGCAAAAGTCTAGTTGATGAGTGAAACTAAACCGGAGTAGTGCCACTGCCTCCCCGCAGGGTGCCAAAAAAAAAGAAAGGGGGAATTCCCACACTAAGCTGAGGGAGTCCACCTGACCTAAGAGAGAGAGAGAGAGAGAGAGAGAGAGAGAGAGAGAGAGAGAAGAGACTTTGGGGGAGAAGTTGAGACGGCCTCACCCCCCCTAAAGGGGTTTCCCTAGCTTAGAAAAGGAAGAGAGAGAGAGAGAGAGACCATCCATCGTCTAGCGCTGCCAGACGCATAATGGGAGCTCAGGGTAGCATCACTTGGCTTAGAACTCGAAATCCGCCAGTTGGTGCACACAAACACACATACACTCCCCAACTATATATACGCCCATAGATCCCCTATTATTACACACACACACACACACACAAAACGTATATACAGGTCCGGCGCCAGCCTATTTGGCGCCCTTAGCAGGACTGCAGCTGGCGCCCCCACCCGCCTCCCACTTCACGATTGGGTTTGCCCACAAAGTAATCAAGGCACCATATTGAAGAAACTATTTGCCTTACACTGATCTATTTTAATTTGCTAATACATACATTTATTATAAAATTATAAAATCATTTCACAGTTCAAGAAAGTGTCATGACCAATCAAAACAGCGAGTAAAGCGAGTCATATGTAGTAACAAATCAGAACGCTCAAAAGTGCTAAAATATGCGTGCAAAAAGGACATATCTACTGTTTTTTCAAGCAAGAAGGGCATATGTCACATAAAAACAGTTATTCGCTTATTGACGACTCCCGGAACTCATATTAAGCCGTAAATAAGCCGAGTCGCTTATTGACGACTCCCGTCTGTGCGCGCAACATTTTTAAATCGCTTATTTACGACTCCCGTCCCTAAAGGGTTAAAGGTCGTGATAGTGAAAGTTCTATAATGACCCAATAAGATGAATAAGTTAATTATGTAAATATCAGTCAAGCTAAACTGGTGTACATACGTCGTACAACCTTTCATCATTTGTCTATGCTTCTCATTCCCCATTATTTTTTTCATGTTGTTCTTACATAATACTATCAGACGTGCACAGGGCGGGAGGCGCTGGCGCCCCCCAGATCTTTGGCGCCCTTAGCATTTACTAACCTCGCCTAATGGAAGCGGCGGCCCTGCGTATATAAACAGATGCATGTAAAATCCCAATAGCAAAATATATACGAGCATGCCGAATTACTACCATACAAAAAGAATACCTCAACACAACCAGCACCACAACCACGACAGACTTTTAGGAGCTCATCGCAGCACATGGTGAGATGAGGGCTACAACCAATCGTCTAACTATAGACTTTTAGGAGCTCATCCCATCAACAGCACATAATGAGATGAGGGCTACAACCAATCGTCTCAGCATATATTTTTAGGAGCCGAGATGAGGGCTACAACCAATCGTCTCGACTTTAAGACCTCTCAGCAGTAACACAGTATTACACAGCCCCCGTACCTACGGTATTACTTACCAACACATGACCAAAACCGCCTTACCGACGGCTTTTACTTACCAGCTCCTGACAGACCAACAAGGTCTCAAAATACGACCCAATTAATAGACAAAGCTATTAAGCATAAACAAATACGTTTATGGGGCCAAGGGTAGACCAACAAGGTCTCAAAAAAAGGGCAACGCAAGTAGTTTTATACAGGGTTTTCGGAAAGTCACTGTGCACTTATATTTATTTAATAGCATACAATAGTATAACATTGCATATAATATGATAAAGGTTATGGATGAGACCATCAGAACTTATAAAAGGTGTTCAAAGTGATTTCCTTTAACAGCAATACAGGCCTGGACCCGTCTTAATTTATTTTGAAACACCTTTGTCAGTTCTTCTTTTGAAATGGACCTTATGTACGCAGTTATTGCAGTTTTCAGGTCATCAAGCGTGAGTGGACGATCTCGATTATATAAGTGCACAGTGACTTTCCGAACACCCTGTATATTAAGCTTCTGATGGTAGAAAACCACCATGATGCCAATTTGACGTTTGGCAAGCATTCTTTAAACAAAAAACCGAATATGATAAACTAAGTTTAATTCAAAAACAAATTTTCACCTTAATATACAAATTTATTCTTGAACTATAACAAAAAGCATTAATATCTATTTCGAGGTAACTATGATATTTCATTTTTCCTCTTTTACCCAGTTATTTTGTTTCAATACAAATTTATCTTTAAGACACAAATATACCCTTAAACTATAACATAAAGAGCATTAATATGATTTTTAAAACAACATAGATTCTATTTCAGGGTAACTATTTCATTTTTCCTCTTTTATCCAATTATTTTGTTTCAATACAAACTTATCTTTAAGACACAGATATATCTTTAAATCTTATTACACAAAAATATTAATATAATTTATATTAAAAATAGATTCTAATTCGGGGTAACTTATTCATTTTTCCTCTTTTACGCAATTATTTTGTTTCAAATAAAATTTATCTTTAAGACACAAATATATCCTTAAACTATAACATAAAAGTGCAAATATAATTTTTAAAACAACATAGATTCTATCTGCGGATGGAATGAGTCAAATTTGGTAAAGACACCGCCAGAATTCGCGGCTCGTCCAATTACAACCCAATGGGCGGGACATAAGAACGAATCCATGGTCTTTGGTTGGTGGAAAAATTCGCTCTCACGTTATACACCCAAATTCTCTGACAGCCAACTGGAAACTCGCGAATCGAATATGGGGGGCTTCTGAGGGTGGCTTCAATCAGGATCATGTATATAAAAGGGAGCACAGGTGTTTGAAGTCAACGATCCCTCTGTCGGGGCCGCGGTTTTCTATGCATATTTATAAAAATAATGGAATTTTATTTAAGGGGGTTCTTATTTGTTCATCGAATTACTGTATACAACACACTTTTACGTTATGGGGTTTTCAATATTTCTAACCTATAGAGGAGGGCCCTGTATATATTAAAAATTGATCGAACGAAATTATGTCAAATGGAGTGAGAATACACTCCGAAAATCTGAGCCGGAAATAAAATCGAGCAGAATTGGATGGAATCGCATAAACAGGAATTAATTTGAATCGGAATAATGTCGAGGTCTTTAAATACAAGTTGGACTGACTCAGTCCATCTTTCCCCCTGTCTATGAACTTCAATCTTTCAAACACAGAGTATCCAGGAATCTCGAAAACCTTGGACCTTCATTTTGGTTCTCTTCTTCCTCTATGGGATTCGCCCTTAGCCTCCTCCTTCCTGCATAAAAAAAGATTACGTTAAGTTAGGCTAAGTTAGTTTATTTTATGTCTGGTTAAGTTGAGTTAAATTAGGTTGATTCTGATTGTTATAGGATCGATTTTAATAATGAATACCTAATTCAGTTATACAGCATATATATATATAAACCTAGACTTTAACTTGTTTTCTCAGTGCTCAGGATAAAATCTTGATGAAAACGACCTGTTGAAAAGTTATGAACCCGTATCCGTTGAAATATTCACTCATTTATTTTTTTTAAGTGTTTTTTTACTTCAATATAAAGTAATTCGGTTACAGTAGACTGGATTATGGTAGGTAGAAGGTTAAATTGATCGATGAATTCTTTCTGCGTACACTACTCAAAATCTTACAGATTTTCATTCACAAGCTAACTATTTAACATACAACTACCACTATCAAAGCACCCTGCACTCAGTCCCAAGAACAACTTGAGACTAAAACTCAAGCAAATAAAGTACAATAAACTTTCTATATAGCTATATAAAGTTGGTGCTCTTCCAATATGTGCTCTACCGCGAAACTGTGATCTACCATATTCCAATACGTGCTCTACCGTGAAACTAGCCTTATAAGACTAACTAACGAAAATATCATGACTTAACCTAACCAGTCGTTAGGTCAACTATACGCCCTTGACGATTGGTTAGGTTAAGTCGTGATATTTTCGTTAGTTAGCCTTATAAGGCTAACTAACGTACCTGCTGCTAATCCGAATAATCTAAGGTAGATCACGTATTGGAATGTAAATTTTAAGGTAGAGCACATATTGGAAGAGCACCATAAAGTTTCTATAATCTATTATTGGAGATTTTTTATTTAATGTGAATAGAAAACACGACACTTTATTATTTTCAAATTAATAGGCCCTATTGCTGTCCAATTATAAATAATTTAATTAGATGAGCTTTTTTAAAATCACTATTGTGCTCAAAAGACTGAATAAACTTCTCGTTATTAAACATTTTACTGATAGTTTTAATGTGCAGGCCTGCACACATAGGGGCAGTGGTGCTTTATGTAGCCCCATAAGCACATTTATGCTTTACTGGCAATGTTTTTTAAACATGCCACCCTGTAAAGCATAAATGTGCTTATGGGGCTACATAAAGCACACTAACCCCTATGTGTGCAGGCCTGCACATTAAAGCTATCAGTAAAATGTTTAATAACCGAGAAGTTATTCAGTCTTTTGAGCACAATACGTGATTTTAAAAAGCTCATCCAATTAAATTATATAGCTATATAAAAAGTTTATTGTACTTTATTTGCTTGAGTTTTAGTTTTAAGTTGTTCTTGGGACTGAGTTTTGGTATGTCTGAGCTATTAGCTGTGGATAAAACTTTGCTTGCTTGTAGATTGGCTATACTGTAGGAAATTCAGACCTTAGCTCATCTAATGTTGGATATATCTACAGTCTTACGTTAGGAAAGGTAGGGGCCAAAGCTGAAACAGGACTGTTGTTAACAGCCTGTAAACCCAAGCCTACTCTTGTACAATTTAGATTCTTTGTAGGGATAATGCCAAAATAGTACAACTCTACCACGTACACGATAGGCCTCACGGCTTAGCTGCAATATATTTTCACTGTTTAGGCTAAAAGCTTTTATTTTCTCATGTTGTATATTAAACACAGGTATTTAGCTCCTGGTGGACATAAGTTACAAATTTTGTAGCTATCTACCTATTATACACAGGGCGTCCCAACAAATGTATACACATTTTAACAGCTGATAGCTCAATTGATGTTTCTTTCTTTCCAAGTTAAACCCATTAGAATTAATAATGGCAGTCAGACTAAGCTTTGAACAAAGGAAATTCATTCTAAAATGCTACTGGAAGTGTGAAAACGCAGTTGAAGTGCAAAGACAGTTTAGGAGTGAGTTTCAAACAGATCCACCAACGCGACTTACCATCACTCGAATTAGAGATAAGTTTTGAAGCCGATGGAACTGTTTCAGAATGTCCACAAGAAGCGTTCCGGAAGACCACGACATCGACAAGCCCCACAAAGCAAGAAAGAGTACTGGAAACGTATCACCAAAGTCCAAGAAAGTCTGTGCGGCAAGCGAGTCGTGAGGTAGGAATTTCAGAATCGTCTGTCCAACGCATTTTGAAGCGCTGTCAATGGAAAAGTTACATTCCAGATTAGTCCATGCTATTAATGAAATGATCCGGACCGAAGAGTGGAGTATTGCGAGTGGTACTTGGCACGATGTGGATGTGGATTGGACGAAGGGGTTTCGTAGAATACCCTCCGCGTTCACCAGACCTCACACCACTAGACTTTTTTTTTATGGGGATACTTAAAAGACAAAGTCTACGCTATAAAACTGCAACAGTCGCTGAATTGAGAGCAGCCATTGAACGAGAATGCACACAAATACCAAACGAAATGTTTCGTGATGTTTGCAATTCCATTGCTTCGCGTTATCAGCAGTGCCTGGACCAGAACGGACGTCAGTTTGAAAACAGGCGTTTGACAAAACAATTAAATAATGTCTGTAGATTCTATTACATTTTGAAAATGAAATGTATTTTAATAAACACTGCCTTTATAAGTATTTAAAATGTGTATACATTTTTTGGGGACGCCCTGTATATATATATATATATATATATATATATTATTGTATAAAAAGTGCCTTAAAAACGTTCAACTGTCTTAATAAGAAAGTATTCAGGTAGTGGATAAAGGATACTGATGTTTATTGTCATTGTTTTCAGAAATAATGTAACTTAAACTCCAAGGTGCATAGGGATGATGGGTAGGCCCTAGTGATTCAAATTTCCCAAATGATGTTGCAATGTAGTTTAATCAAGCAATGTTTTTACTAGAGAGAGTGTGCTTTACAATCACAACTAGTAGTAAATAGATAGTAAATATTCTCAGCTTAAGTTATGTAGGCTGGTATGATAGTGGTAAATAGCTGTGGGTTAAATAGGCTACGTCTGCCCTTAAACCATTATCTACTTACGGAGATACTGATTAAACTACTTTCAGGACATTTTTTGCTGAAATAAACCCTTTTATTAAGTAAATAAAATAGCTTTCCTTCCCTATACCCTTTTTTAACTCCTGGGACTATAAACAATAAACCAAACAAACTCTGGATGTAGGAATTCTTGTTTATTGAAAGGGAAAGCTTCACGTGTTTTTGGATTGGCTCATGAAAATTATCTCTTTGGAAGACTGCCCATATCTACCCTTGGTTATAATTTTGGACAGTGCTTTGTCTTTAATAATATGTATGTCTATACAGGGTGTTTCAGGGGAAAGGTCAATGCTTCGGGAGGTGACAGTATCGGTCATTGTGAGAAAAAAGTGCATATGAACATGTGTCTAATTCTGAATGGTTACGGAGATAGAGCTGTTTGAATCTACATATACAAAAGCATTGTTAATGGTATTTAAGAAAGAGAAACCAATTATTGTTTCTAACATTTAATGTTTAAACATTGGCATTTTGAATGGTATCAGATACAGAAATGACAAATTTGTTACAGTTTACAATATGTTTTCGAAAAATCCCACCGTCAACCTCAATGCACTTTGCAACTCGTGTGCGAAGATCGCGTGTTGTTCGTCTGAGTTGATCTTGACGTTCCTTTATGCGGGCAGCAGCATCCAAAATGCGCGCGAGCAATTCGTCTCGTGTATCCACCTTTCTTTTGTAAACTTGACTTCTCATCCACCCCTACAAACAATAATCTAACGGAGAGAGGTCTGGAGACCTTGGTGGCCATTGAATGGGACCACCGCTGCCGATCCACCGACCAGGGAAGTTTGATTTAGGTATGCATCACCAGACGGCTAGAATGTGGAGGAGCTCCGTCATGTTGAAAGTACATACCAGCGCGTGTAGCCAAAGGAACATCCTCCAATAGTCCCTGCAATTCATTTTGCAGAAATTCTAGGTTTAGTTTTGTCCTGTAAGACGATTCTCTAAAGTAACAGGGCCAATTAGCTGATCATCGATGATACCGCACCACACATAGGCAGAGAAGAGCGATTTGAAAATTTGTTTCCACAGTGGCATTTGGATTTTCGTCTGACTACCGATGAGAGTTACAAGTGTTGTTCATACGGTCAGGGTGAAAGTAGCTTCATCGCGGAACAGTACTAATCGAAGCAATCGGCGATTAGCAAAGACCCAATGACAAAATTCCAGTGGCATGGCAGCGTCTCTGGTTGAAGGTGTTGGAAACGCTGTACATCATATGGATGCAAGCCTTCCTCACGTAATGTCGCCATACTCTTGTGTGTGGTACACCGAGACGTGTAGAAATCTTCGTGAGCTAGTAGTAGGACTACGCTCCACCAACCTGAAGAATGTTTTCCCTTCATCCACATCTTGTTGACCTTCACGTTCAAATGAAACATGAGTGCTGGGAAGTGTACCAATCTCACGCAATGTGTTGAAAACCCTGGTAAACACTCTTCGATCTGGAATTCTGCGGTTTGTAAAACCGTCGACGGTATTCGGCAACAGCAGCTGTTGCACTTCCATCGCAAAAACCGTAGACATACACCATATCTGCATATTCGGCATGTGTGAAGGTGTGTGGCATTTTAACACTGCTTCAGACACTAAACAATGTCACTCAAACAGTCAGCTTTCGATCGGCTTATGTACATGCTTACATTACAGCTTACATGGTTCAAGGTTATAGGGGAGGGAAGAGGGAGGAAGAGCTGCGCGCAAATCAGATTCAAACAGCTCTATCTCCGTAACCATTCAGAATTAGAACATGTTCATAGAACTTTGTTTTATCACAATGACCGTTACTATCACCTCCCGAAGTATTGACCTTTCTTCCTGAAACACCGTGTATATATATATATATATATGTTTTTTAGTTTATCCATTGGTTAGTCACATACATAAAATTCGTATAATATATGAGAGCTTTTCCGTACACATCCACACACACACACACACACACACACACACATATATATATATATATATATATATATATATATATATATATATATATATATATATATATACACAGGGTGTTTATAAAGTCCCTATCTATTTCAGTGAAATCGTAGCAGAAAGGGTAAAATTCAATACAATAAAATTGAAGGCATGCATTTAATGAATATTTAAGCATATGATTTTACATGAAACACCAGCAGTCTCTCTACAGAGTTCGAATCTTCAGCAGCATTGCGGAACGCATTTTGGAGCATGACAGGGGTTATTTTTGTAATTGCTTTTACGATACGAGCAAGTAAATGTCCCTGCTTCATTCAGATGGCATTTTAAACACCATCGTCTTTCAACAAGATGGGGTACCTATCATTACGTAAACATTGTTCGGAAGTACCTAAATGAACGATTTCCAAATCGGTGGATCGGACCTGAGCAACAGGCCCGGGCAGCTCGATCTCCTGACCGAACGCCCTTGGATTTCTTTGTGCGGGCTTTATCATATCAAATGTCTATCAACGAGGTTACAAATCTGCAAGATTTACGTATATTTTACATATGGGTTATGGGATTAGAGGTACAGTAAAACTAAACATACCTTACAAAGAGAATTTAATCCTGCTTTAATGAGAAACCAATTAAAACTTGGTGTTCCCACCATTGGCTTCCAAGACAGCCTGATTCGCTTTGGGTAGCTTGCCAAAGTGGACGTGAATAGATCTTGATCCTTACGCAAATTTGCTAAAACAGTTTCCATGTGTTGCGTCATTGTATCCTTCGAAAATCGATTTGCTGCGGGTTCTTGAAACAAGAGACATTCAACCTTGTCCTTTATAACTGATCCAATGTGTTCACAGACGTTCAGGTCAGGAGAATTTCCTTGCATTCTTCATTTCCAAGAAATCGATCTCCTGGTTCCGCAACAACTGTTGAGTGGCTATGCCTTAAGCAGGGTTCTTATCGTGCAGAAGTGTGACTGATCGACATCCATAACATTGTCTGGATTTCTTAGGAAAGGAATGACATGCTGGGATAGAATAATATCACGAAATACTGTCCATCTCAACTCTGACCATTTGGCTTCAGCACCCACATGAGCTTCTTTGCAGTGAACAAAACAAACACACCACAGTCTGGACTTTATAATTCGCGATAATGTTCATTGTCATCGATTTCATCTGTTTGTTGTGGCCCACACTCCGTCATTTTGGTAGTTAGGCCGACGTGTTACGTAACAAAAATTCATCGGAGACAGCTAAATGCATGAAATCATCCACATCCCAATCTTCAAGATAATGGGCAAACCACATTCTGTCATCGATTATAAGTTGAGTTTTTCTTGGCTTTGGAATCATGCCAAGCTTTAAGCCTGCCTATGACGTACAGTCGATGATCTCACCATAACGATTTTCCTCTCAACACTTCGATCTCTCTAGAAAGTTTAGCACAGCTGTTTTTCTGCTTACGCGTACCGCTTTCAATGATGTCCTTTGTTTCCTGAGAGAGTGGCAAATTTGGGCGCCCAGATTTTGGTTGTATCCATTTCACATTCATCCAAAGTTTTATTCCAATTTCTTTTGACCAAGTCCTCACTTCTTCGCAACTTTTTGGCAACCCATGAACGTGTTTACAAAAGGTGCTCCAGCATCACGAGCTTCCCGAAATGTTTATTGCTCATATGCGATCTATCACACGTTGCCTCTCCAAATCATCAATTAATTGAGAAGCCATTTATATTATTATCACTTTATCAGCTAGAGTAATTTTAATACCGCAATAATAAAGAATTTTATATTTTTTAATCACTAAAACTATTTCGATATAAGTAACATGTAAGCTGCAATGGGGGCTAAGGTTTCTTGGAACCCCTTATGTGTGTGTGTTGTGTGTGTGTGTGTGTGGTGTGTGTGTGTGTTGTGCTTTTCTCTTTCAGTGAACCTTCACAACATAGTTTAATGAGTAAAATGGTACCACCTTTCTGTAGGCATCTGGATTAATAAATTACTACGAGGAAGTTCATTAACATATAAATATGAATACGGTAGCTATGAATTTATGGAGAAAGAATTTCATCGTAATTATAGTGATAGACTTTAAAATAGCATATTTCTCAGCTTAAGTTATGCAGGATGCTTTGATAATGGTTTGTGTTAAATAGTTGGCTCGTGAATGGAAATCTGTAAGTTTTTGAGTAGTGTACGCAGAAAGAATTCATCGATCAATTTAAACCTTTTACCTACCATAATCCAGTCTACTGTAACCCATTACTTTATATAAAGTCAATAACACTTAAAAGACTAATAAATTAGTGAATATTTCAACGGATACGGGTTCATAACTTTTCAACAGGTCGTTTTCATCAAGATTTTATCCTGAGCACTGAGAAAACAAGTTAAAGTCTAGGTTTATATATATATTATATGCTGTATAACTGAATTAGGTATTCATTATTAAAATCGATCCTATAACAATCAGAATCAACTTAATCTAACTGAACTTAACCAGACATAAAATAAACTAACCTAGCCTAACTTAACGTAATCTTTTTTTCTATGCAGGAAGGAGGAGGCTAAGGGCGAATCCCATGGAGGAAAAAGAGAACCAAAATGAAGGTCCAAGGTTTTCGAGATTCCTGGACACTCTGTGTTTGAAAGATTGAAGAGCATAGACAGGGGGAAAGATGGACTGAGGAAGATTCAGTCCAACTTGTATTTAAAGACCTCGACATTATTCCGATTCAAATTAATTCCTGTTTATGCGATTCCATCCAATTCTGTTCGATTTTATTTCCGTCTCAGATTTTCGGAGTGTATTCTCACTCCATTTGACATAATTTCGTTCTATCAATTTCTAATATATACATGGCCCTCCTCTATTGTGAGAAATATTGAAACCCCATACGTAAAAATGTGTTGTATTCAGTAATTCGATGAAGAAGTAAGAACCCCCTTAAATAAAATTCCATTTTTTTTATAATATGCATAGAAAACCGCGGCCCCGGCAGAGAGGTCGTTGAGTTCAAACACCTGTGGGGAGCAGTAAAGCTGATGTGTCCTGACTGGAAGTGTCCATGACGAGAGAATGTGTATTACTCGTTGATAAAAATCACTTGTGGGCTCAGCTGAAAATGCTTCCTTTTATATACGTGATCCCGATTGAAGCCACACCGGTAACCCCCTAATATTCGATTCGCGAGTTTCCTGTTGGCTGTCAGAGAATTTGGGTGTGGTTGTAACATGAGAGCAGAGTTTTCCACCAACCAGAGACCATGGATTCGTTCTCATGTCCCGCCCATTGTGTTGTAATTGGACGAGCCGTGAATTCTGGCGGTGTGTCTTTACCAAATTTGACTTATTCAATCCACAGATAGAATCTATTTTGTTTTAAAAATTACATTAACGTTTTTATGCTATAGTTTAAGGATATATTTGTGTCTTAAAGATAAATTTGTATTGAAACAAAATAATTGTGTAAAAGAAGAAAAATGAAATAGTTTACCGGAATTTAATTTCTATTTTGTTTTAAAAATCATATTAATGCTTTTTATGTTATAGTTTAAGGATAAATTTGTATATTAAGATGAAAATTTGCTTTTGCATTAAACTTAGTTTATCATGTTCGGTTTTTTCTTTAAAAGAATGCCTGCCAAACTTCAAATTTGTCTCGTGGTGGTTTTTTATCATCAGAATATGATAATAAAAACCCACTCTAATAGACAAAGTTTATTTCCACAAGAGTTTCGATGCCCACTGGCATCCTCTTCGGGTGGATACAGAAAAACGAATGAACCAAAAACAACAGGGAAAAACAGTCCAGGGACCATTAAGAAATTCGCACCTAGGTTAGAACCCGTTCACCCGACACCGCTAGGGCATCTTTTTTTATTAAAGGGACCCGCTTATAAGTACATTCGCACAAATTTAAAAACTATCTTCTTGTTCAATACATACCTTCAGTTAACCAAAACCAATATGTGAGTTTGCCTTACATTGCTGCTTAGAAAGAGAAAACCGTTAAAACTGACGAAAGATTTTAAGTTTGCTTTTGGTGTTCAAATACGCGTCCACCGTAAAAAGTAAATTGGTTAGGAATACGTTGCAAAACAGGAACAAGCTGTGTCTACAGCATTCCCTGTAAAAGTTATGATTTAGTATACGTAGGAGAAACTGGAAGAAAATATTAAAACCTGTATTAAAGAACAGAAATATACTTTCAGAAGTTGTAATACTAATAATGCAATTTTTTATCACGCCAGCCAAAATGATCATGCTCTAGATTGGGAATCAAGTAAGTTACTTTATAAATGCAATAATTATGTCAAACGAAAAATAATAGAATCTGTATGGATAGAACAAGTGGATAACTTTAATTTGTGCGAAGGTACTTATAAGCTGGACCCTCTAATGAGATTCTTGGTCAAAAATCCCCTTCGGACGCGTGTGTCGGGTGAACGGGTTCTAACCTAAGTGTGAATTTCTTAAAGGTCTCTGGATTGTTTCCTTACTCGCTTTTGGTTCATTCGTTTTTTCGGTAAAATGTAAATGGAATAATAAACGTAAATGTAAATGTAATAATGGAAGTAATAAATGTGGAAATAAATGTAAATGCAATAAATGTAATAACAAAGGTAATAAAATAAATGTAATAATAAGTGTAAAGGTAATAATAATAAATGTTGAAAAAAGTAAATGCAATAATAAATGCAGTAATTATGTCAAAATAATAGAATCTGTATGTATAGAACAAGAAGATGGTTTTAATTTGTGCGAATGTACTTATAAGCGGGACCCTTTAATAAAATACCCTTCTGGTGTCAGGGGAACGGGCTCTAACCTACGTGCGAATTTCTTAATGGTCTCTGGATTGTTTCCTCCTCGCCTTTTCATTCGTTTTTCGGTTTATAATTTCTGTATAATAAAGAACAATGTAATTATCAATATAATAATAAATTTATAATTTCTGTATTAAATAAAATGCATATATTAAATGTAATAAATGTAATAATAAATGTATAATTATGTAAAAAAATAAATAATAGAATCTGTATGTATTGAACAAGAGGATAGTTTTAAATTTGTGCGAATGTACTTATAAGCGGGGTGCGAATTTCTTAATGGTCCCTGGACTGTTTTTCCCTCTTGTTTTGGTTCATTCGTTTTTCTGTATCCACCCGAAGAGGATGCCAGTGGGCATCGAAACTATTGTGGAATAAACTCTGTCTATTAGAGTGGGTGTGGAAAATGTGGGAGTACCGAAATAGAAGACCCACCTAATCTTGGATAAGTCACATTGACATTCAAAAATAATAACAATAAAAGTAAATCAGAAGAACTTGAACTCTTGCTGAGAAAAATTAAAAAGACACCAACGAAGAAACAAATATGGGATGAAAAGAAAAAAGATCCCATAGCTAGAAATGGCAACATGGTTTTGGGAAGAAGAAAAAATCGCAATAATAACAACAACGAACGAAGGGTGGGGACGAAGAAGCCGGAATAAAAAGTTCATTATTGGTGTCAAAAAATTTAATTTAGGATTTTATATCATTTCAAGGTAAGATGGTTATATATTTCCCTTCGGTTATTAAATTTAGGTTAAATAAGCTGACATTTCAGCTGTAATTGTTTAACAATAAAGTATGGAAGTCCAGTTTATGCACACATAGCTAGGCTGGTTTATCTTTAGCCTAGGTCTTCCATCTTCAACGTAGCCTAGGCTGTGTTTGGGCTACTCTAGTTAGAGAGGACCTATTTTTTCCATAACTAAAATAGTGGCCCTTGTGGGGAAGGGTTATTTGCTTGCTGTGAAAACTTTTACCTTGAATAAAATAACAAAGAATTTAACACAAAAAAAAGAAAATTACGCCTCATCAAATTTTGATGGTTAATATTGACCAGAATGATAGGCCTAACATTTTGACATCTGAACAGAATTTATTCCATGTTTGGCTTTTTCAGATATTTACTGCATATAAATAATAATAAATTACGAAGCCTTAACTAAAAATAAAATAAGAAATAATTCAAATACTTCAAAATTTATCATTTGGCCATTAATGTGGTAAAATTCTAGAATAAGGGTAATCCGAAGCCTAGCCTATTTAACCAAGTTTAAAGCTTAAGTATTGCATACATAATATAAAATAAAGCTTATTTATAAAGTTAAAAGGGTTTTTAGGATTTTGGGGACTTATTTTTGGAAAAAAAAAAATATGGCTGTAGGTGAAGCAATTGAGGCAAAAATTAAATCACTAAAAAGGAAGAGATCAGCAAGGAAGGGAGTCATTACCAGGCTTTTAACTAGCTTTAATAGCAAAGAAAATCCAAATAAAAGGGATTATGACACTATTTTGGGTGTTTTAAATAGAATTAAACAGGAAATAATAATTATAGACGAGGAAATTGTTACAGAAACTGATGGATAAATGTTGGCGAAGAGACATATACAGCACTTTGTTGTGAACAAGAACAGAATTTTTTGAAATAGATTCTCACATAAATGAATTATACGCTGCTTTAGATAATCTACCAAATAATTTAGAAGCTGCAAATCAAAGTTTGATT
Source organism: Bathynomus jamesi (assembly GCA_023014485.1). Classification (NCBI taxonomy): domain Eukaryota; kingdom Metazoa; phylum Arthropoda; class Malacostraca; order Isopoda; family Cirolanidae; genus Bathynomus; species Bathynomus jamesi. The sequence goes on along the minus strand of JAJOZX010002130.1, from coordinate 238,633 downwards.
GATGCCTTAAGAAATGCATCCATTTCTAATGATGGCAATAAACAACTAACAGCCAAGTTACCAGCATTACAAGTACCAATATTTGACGGTGATCGAACAAAATTTCAGTCTTTTCTGGAAAAGTTTGATAGTTTAATTGGCAACAAAGATATAACTGATGTTGACAAATTCAGTTATCTGCTTAATTACTTAAAGGGTCCAGCCCTAAAACTGGTTGATGCATTACCAGCAATAGGCAGCTCATATAAAATAGCTCTCAAATTACTAGAAAGAAATTTCCTAAATAAAAAAAAATAGTAAATGATTTAGCAATAAAATTAAAAAATACAAAACCAGCCAAGGATAACCATCTGGATCTGTACAATTTATATTGTGAAATTGAATGCATGTTAGGTCAGCTACAAAATAATAACATAGATCTAGAGAAATCAGCATGGTTTATCCAAGCCATAATATTTGATTGTTTACCTACCCAAATTAGGGATATTTTCCAAAGAATAACGGGAAATACATACCCTACCCTTGGTGAAATAAGGAGTGAATTTCCAAATGTTTTGTCAATGTACAAATCTTTAAAGATTAATTCACAAACAAAGATTGATTCACAAATAAACCAAACAAAGAAAATTCAAACAAAACCAAAGCCACAACAACAACAAAAAGACAAATCAGAACAAAAAGTGATAGGTCTAACTCCTACACTACAAAATTTTAATGTTACGACAGAATTTGTACGTAAGTGTAACTTTTGTTCGGCTGATGATCACAATAGCACACGATGTACTAAATATGTAGACTTAGAATCCCGGATAAACAGGTGTTCTCAGTTAAACCTTTGTACTAAATGCACAGGTGCAGGACATACTAACAAAGACTGCAAAACAAAAATAAGATTCAAATGTGTTAATTGTGAAAGTTTAAATCATGTCTCTTGTCTTTGTGATTCGTTTAAAAATTCAAATAAAGAAAGCACGAAGAAAAATGAAAAACATTTAATGGACATGTATCAATAAATAATGTCGATAAAAATTCTAGTGTACTTCTACCTACAATAACTTTAGATTAAAAAATAAAAAAGGTGGGACAACTCCTATAAGATGTCTAATAGATTCTTGTTCTCGACAAACATTTGTAGATCAATCATTAGTTAATCAATTAGGCCTACAAACTCATAAAAATGAACAAGAATTGTGTATAACATCATTTGTCAAAGAAAATGAACAGAAAGAAAATATAGTACAGTCAATTTAGATCTGGATATACAAAAAATTTAAAATACCAAATTTAAAACAAGTAATACAACAACTTAAAAAGCATTATAAAATTGCAGATAGAAATTTAAATGATGATACAATAGATAATGTTCAAATGTTAATTGGAGCTGATTATATTCACTTAATTTAGAAGGGCATAGTCAGAATAGGAGATGGGATAGCTCTAGATACTCACTGGGTATAGCTCCACTGGGACACATAGATAGGCTGACCATATTTCCTTGAGACAAAACGGGACATTGGGATGGTTATGAATAATAATTTATGATTGGCCAATATTAAAGTATATTTATAGTTTTATTAAAAACGGGACAAAATTGACATTTTTATTAAAACGACGGGACGGCCAGGAAATATTAAAAAAACGGTACTGTCCCGTTCAAAACGGTACGTATGGTCAGCCTACAAATAGATAAATATAAAATAACAATGAAAAATAAAAATATATGACTAACAAACTTGCCCTATTATGACAAGGTCTTACACAACTCAAATAATGACATAAATACTGAAATATTAAATAAATCATTAACAACTGAAGAATTAGATAAAGGTGTACAACAGCTCTGGCTATTAGAGTCAGTGGGGGTGCAAGATGGTGATCATACAGATGAAAATCAATTAATGGCTGAAAATTTTGAAAACACCATCATGTATGAAAATGGCCATTATTCAATTGAACTACCTTGGAAGATCAATAGTCCAAAATTAAATGATAATCTAAAGGTAGCTAAAGGTCATCTCTATAATTTGATGAAAAGATTAAAAAATGACAAGAGAATTAAAATGTATGATGATGTTTTCAAGGACCAGTTAGAAAAAGGCTTCATTGAAGAAGTTAAAGATCACCCCTTTAAAAAAGACAACTGCCATTATCTTACTCACACAGGAGTCTATAGAAAGGATGCACCCACAACAAAACTTAGAGTTGTGTATAACTGTAGTCTTAAAGATGGCAATAAGCATAGCTTGAATGACTGTCTCATAGAGGGGCCTAATCTTATTTCAGACCTTGTAAAAATCCTTCTAAGATTTAGATTAGATGACTATGCAGTTCAAAGTGATATAAGCAAAGCTTTTTTGAGAATTCATCTGAAAAATAACTATGACAAAGATCAACTAAGATTCTTGTGGTTTAATGATCCATATGACTTAAATAAAGGGTTTAAAACATTTAAATTTAATGTGGTTTTGTTTGGAGCAAATGCAAGTCCTAGTTTACTGGCTTTAACCATCAAACATCACTTAAATTTGTATGATGAAAATGATTTAACTGTTCAGTTCTTGAAAGATCACTTCTATGTAGATAACCTTGTAGGATCAACCAAAACAGAGTCAGAATTAAATGAAGTTTACATAAAAGCAGATAAAATAATGAAAGAAGGTAATTTTGAATTAAGAGAGTGGATCACAAATAATGAGAGACTAAATCAAAAAATAAAATCAGAAGACAAAGGATTAACAGAACCAACAAACAGGGTGAAAACATTAGGCATGATCTGGGATTTGAACTCAGATTCTAAAGTTCATGACTCTGCACAAAAGGCTACACCTTAGATACAACAGCTAACACAAAAAGAAAGATCTTATCCGAAAGTTCAAAAATATTTGATCCTATGGGTTTACTCCTTCCTTCTACTATCAGATCCAGGGTTCTTTTACAAGAATTTTGGAAACAGAAAGTAGACTGGGATGATCCTATAACCAATAAACAACAAGATAGCTGGAAAAGGTTAGCTAAAGATCTCAATAAATTACAAAACATAAATATTCCCAGAGTTTGTGGACACAGAGATACACCTCAAACCTTGCATGTATTTGGTGATGCCAGTGAAAAGGTGTATGGCTGTTGCGCTTACCTTGTAGGTGAGGATGGCCGTCATTTGATCTATGCCAAGGGGAAAGTAACACCCTTAAAACAAAAGAAAACTATTTCTCAGCTTGAACTACTTGCACTACTTGCAAGTTATCTAGCTGTAAAAATAACAGGATTTCTCCATGAAGTCTACCATGATGTAAACATCACAAATACATATATTTGGCTTGACAGTCAAATCTGCTTAGCATGGATCAACTCTGATGAGTTAAACTCAAAAAACATCTTTGTCCGTAACAGATTAAGAAACATTAAAGAAGCTAGACAAAATTTGGACATAACCTTCAGATACATTCCAACAAAACAAAATCCTGCGGACTCTCTTTCAAGAGGATTAGCCTGTAAATTACTAAAATCGAACAAAAATTGGTTTCATGGACCTGAATTGATTCAGGATGAAACACTGTGGCCAGCAGGACAAATCAATGTAAAGCTTAACATGATAACCACAAATAAAGTTGGGCCACTATTAGATTATAACAATTATTCTGACTTTGGCAAACTTGTAAGGGTAACATCTTACTGTCTCAGATTCATTCACAACTGTTTAAAGAAAATAAATAAACAAAGAAATAATGATAATGAAATGTATACAAGTCTAGCTACCAAATATTGGATTAACCACATACAACAAACAGAATACAAAAATGAAATAGATTTTCTAACAATTGGAAACAAATGAACAAAGTACCCTTTGTGGTAATAAACTTGAATCTCTACATTGACAAAGATGGCTTATTAAGATGTAAGGGTAGATTAAACAAATCACAAATCACATATAACAGTAAAACAACCCCTTCTTCCTAGGTTCCATCACATTACAACCCTAATTATTAGAGAGAAACACAATGAACTTTATCACATGGGTGTTCCACAAACATTAAATGCCATTCGAAAGTTGTATTGGATACCCAAAGACAGAATGACTGTAAAGACAGTTTTGAATAACTGTCACCTGCAAAAGGATTCATTCCAGATCTTTCAGGAAGACCAATCCTCTTGATTTGCCAATAGAGAGAGTCACCTTTAATAGGCCTTTTGAAACAGTTGGCATAGACTAAAGAGGAAGTTTGACTGTTGGTCTGGGAACAGCAGAACAAAAAATGTACATCATACTTTACACATGTTCATCTTCTAGAGCAGTCAGCTTAGATATAGTGAGTGATCTCTCGGCAGAATCATTTGTCTATAGCTTTAGAAGATTTTGTGCTAAGCATTCTGTACCCAAAATTGTTTGGACAGATAATGCAACATATTTCAAGGCTGGTGGAAACCAAATAAATGACATATTACAAAATTCACAAACCATATCTACAAAATAACAAAATAAAATGGAAATACATCCCTGTTGCATCACCATGGTATGGAGAAATCTGGGAAAGGAATATCCAAACAATAAAGAATTGCCTAAAGGAATGAATAGGTAAAAAACAAATTGAATTCTTTGAACTTCTCACTCTCATTAGTGAAATTGAGAATGTTGTCAATAACAGACCTCTTACTTATGTAGGGGATAATATTAATGATGTAGAGCCTCTCACCCCAAATCATTTGATTAAAGAAGTCATTAACTCTCTACCTGATTACAATATCTCCTTGGATGATCCACTTTGGAGTGATAATAATCATGATTTGCAAAATAGATTATCACAAATAACAAATATAAACACAAAATTTAAAAAGCAATGGAGTGATGAATATCTTGTTGGGTTGAGAGAAAGGCATAAATATATACAAAACAAAGACTGGGTTAATGAAATCAGGGTAGGAGATGTAGTTCTAATTAGACAAAATACACCAAGAGAGTGTTGGCCATTAGGTAGAGTTTTAGAACTAAAACTGGGGAAGATTGATTAACCAGGGTTGTAAAACTTAAAACCGCTTCAGGTGAAACTATAAGAGATGTATCACTCTTATACCCCTTAGAAGTAGGACCAACTACTGTTAACAAAAATGACCATAAAGATGAATCTATAATAGATTCTGATGATAATCAAAATTTGACCCAAACTATACCAAACCTAACCTGTTCAATAAATGATGTAACTAGTCCTATTACTACAATAACCTATACCACAAATAGTAGACCACAACGTTCAACTGCCCTACAAGCTAGGCAGATGTTACGGCAAAAGATAAGGGCTAGAGTATTGTACTATTTCCTATGGAAAATAAATTAAAATGCAACACCCTTTCATTTTGGAAAGAGTGAGGACTTTATAAAATGCTACACTTTTTATATTAAAAAGTGAGGAAAAATAAAAATGGAATAACAAATAAAACGTAAATTATAGGTAATCTAAGGTGGGTTAACAAATATTAAAGAAAAAAATTGGGTTTCACATACAATTTTTCCTTTCTGGCCGGCCCCACTGTGGAAAATTTGGGAGTACCGAAATGGAAGACCCACCTAATCTTGGATAAGTCACATTGACATTCAAAAATAATAACAATAAAAGTAAATCAGAAGGAGAACTTGAACTCTTGCTAAGAAAAATGGATCTTTTCCGTTTGACTGCCGCCATTGAAACATAAGAGGTGAGTGCCCCAGCCTTCTTTACTTAGCCTTATAAGGCTAACTAACGAAAATATCACGACCGAACCTAACCAATCGTTAGGTCCAACTGTACGACCTTGACGATTGGTTAGGTTAGGTCGTGATATTTTTGTTAGTTAGCCTTATAAAGAATACAAAAAGTTTAATTATGTTTCAATGGCGGCAGTCAAACGGAAAAGATCCAGAAAATTAAAAAGACACCAACGAAGAAACAATATGGGATGAAAAGAGAAAAGATCCCATAGCTAGAAATGGCAACATGGTTTGGGAAGAAGGAAAAAATCGCAATAATAACAACAACGAACGAAGGGTGGGGACGAAGAAGCCGGAATAAAAAGTTCATTATTGGTGTCAAAAAATTAGGTTTAGGATTTTATATCATTTCAAGGTAAGAAGTTCATAAATTTCCCTTCGGTTTAAATTTAGGTTAAATAAGCTAACATTTCAGCTGTAATTGTTTAACAATAAAGTATAGAAGTCCAGTTTATGGACACATAGCTAGGCTGGTTCATCTTTAGCCTTGGTCTTCCATCTTCAACGTAGCCTAGGCTGTGTTTAGGCTACTCTAGTTGAAGCAGGACCTATTTTTTCCATAGTGGGTTTGTATTATATATTGACCTTCACGTAGAAAAGTGAATTTTTTTGCATTTATTACCATCAGAAGCTTAATAGATAAAACTATTAGCGTTGCCTTTTTTTTGAGACCTTGTTGTTCTACCCCTGGCCCCATAAACGTATTTGTTTATGCTCAATAGCGTTGTCTATTAATTGGGTCGTATTTAGAGACCTTGTTGCTCTGTCAGGAGTTGGTAAGTAAAAGCCGTGGGTAAGGCGGTTTTGGTCAAGTGTTGGTAAGTAATGCAGTAGGTAAGGGGGCTGTGTAATACTGTGTTACTGCTGAGAGGTCTTAAGGTCTAGACGACTGGTTGTAGCCCTTATCTCGGCTACATGGTGTTGATGGGATAAGCTCCTAAAAATCTATATTTAGACGATTGGTTGTAGCCCTCATCTCACCATGTGCTGCGATGACCTCCTAAAAGTCTATCGTGGTTGTGGTGCTAGTTGTGTTGAGGTATTCTTTTTGTGTGGTAGTTATTCGGCATGCTCGTATATACTTTGCTATTGGGACTTTACATGCATTTGTTTATATACGGTGTGTGTGTGTGTGTGTGTGTGTGTGTAATAATAGGGGATCTTTGGGCGTGTATATGCATTTCTGTGCGCCAACTGGCTGATTAAGCCAACTGGCGGATTTCGAGTTCTAAGTCAAGTGATGCTACCCTGAGCTCCCATTATGCGTCTGGCAGCGCTAAACGATGGATGGTCTCTCTCTCTCTCTCTCTCTCTCTCTACCTTTCTAAGCTAGGGAAACCCCCTTGGAGGGGTTGAGGCCGTCCCAACCTCTCCCCCAAAGTCTTTTCTCTCTTTCTCTCTCTTAGGGTTAGGTGGACTCCCTCAGCTTGGTGGGGGAATTTCCCCTTTCTTTTTTTTGGCACCCTGGGGCGGAAGGGGGGTTTGGCAATGGCATTCATTTGATGAACATTGCAATTGTTTTGCACTCTCTCCGTTTGCATCCATCCTACTAACCGGATTAAGTTATGATCTCTGTCGCCCAAGGGCTCGCATACTACCAGATAAGATATCAAGTTGTCTAATATGTGATTCCCTCTTGAAAGAGAGAGAGAGAGAGAGAGAGAGAGAGAGAGCCCTCATTTCTGTCCTGACCTGTTGATGAGGGATGAGCAAACGTAAGAAAATAGAAGTTAATTTTCACAAAATATTTCCCACATAACAAATTGTTACACAGCATTCACACTTATTAACTCAAAGCTTAACTTTCATCAAATACCATGAATATTTTCGTATATAAGTCAGGCAATGTATTTTGAGAGCCTCTGTGACTCGATTGGAGTTGAGCCGTCACGATTTTCTCTTTGATTACTCGGGGTCAGGTGACTAGTTTGTTAGAATTCCTTCCCATCCTGTTCCGTGTGCGGAAATTGATGTTCTGGATATTATCTGCTACTCATGTATATAGAGGTGGCACATATGTATGCAGTGAAAGTAGGGGAAGAGCAGGAATGATCTCACATGAACGATATCGTGTATTCCCTTTCGTTACAGGAGGTTACTCGTTGTGGTTTCCCTCGTGGAGTGCGTATTAATTTAACGAATGAATTTCATACTCAGTGTAAATTAATATGAATCGGTAAACACTGGAATGACATTAAACATCCATTAGGAATAAGCTTCATGCTATTTGCCACATGTTTTTGCACTCGATCGTATTTACTTGTACATTTACATAATTACCTCTTTGCTAATGGCATACGCGACAACTTGTTTGCACGAGAAATAACCTAGAAAACAGCACTTTCAGCTCAATCAAAAGTTTATTTTAGTTAATTGTAGATTACATATATATATATATATATATATATATATATATATATATATATATATATATATACACGACGAGGTGTACTGTTGAATACACGAAAGGACTTGAAATCGCTTTCCATTTTACCTTGTGGGTGTGCATCATTTATTTATTTCACGTATTTAATGCGCCTCGGTAGTGTAGTGGTTAGCGTCGCTGACTACGAATTCATCGACCCCGGGAGAGAGACCCGGTGACGGCAGCCAGCGCGCAGCAAATCCCAGCTATTCATGCTTCTACACAATAAAAGAAAGTGGTTGGAAGATAAATGGGTACCCTGGGTGGCCTAGTGGTTAAGACACTGGGCTGCTGGTGGGGCGTGGTTCGGATTTCACGTTAAACGGTGGCGTGAAAAGCTTGTCCTTCGTCAGAATGAACAATTCGGGTGGAAGCTAACCAAAGGTTAACCAAAGGTGTGTGTGTGTATATATATATATATATATATATAGAGAGAGAGAGAGAGAGAGAGAGAGAGAATCCATCGGCCCCGGGAGAGAGATCCGGTGACGGCAGCCAGCGCGCAGCAAAACCCAACTGTTCATCCTTCCACACAATAAAAGAAAGTGGTTGGTAGATAAATGGGTACCCTGGGTGGCCTAGTGGTTAAGACACTGGGCTGGTGGTGGGGCGTGATTCGGATTCCACGCTAAACGGTAGGTCTAAGGTGGAGTGAAAAGCTTGACCTTCGTCAGAATGAACAATTCGGGCGGAAGCTAACCAAAGGTTAACGAAAGATGTGTATATATATATATATATATACACACACATATATATATATATATATATATCGTAAAGAACGACGCTTGTATAGGAGATATTCCGCGCAAGACGAGAAAGAGAAAACAACAAATGAAAAAATGAAGTACCACCTGGGAATCGAACCCGGGATCTTCCGATTGCCGGTCAGACGCGATAACCACTACACCATGGACTTCACTCTTCCAAATGCCGTAATTCCTCTACATACTCGCAGAAACCAATGCCCCAAGGGGGCACCTCCCGCATGCCGTAACATTATATACATTCAACTTGCGCGGAATATCTCCTATACAAGCGTCGTTCTTACGTTATTTATACTGCGTGTTCTTTGCAGTTGAATGTATATAATGTTACGGCATGCGGGAGGTGCCCCTTGGGGCATTGGTTTCTGCGAGTATGTAGAGGAATTACGGCATTTGGAAGAGTGAAGTCCATGGTGTAGTGGTTATCGCGTCTGACCGGCAATCGGAAGATCCCGGGTTCGATTCCCAGGTGGTACTTCATTTTTTCATTTGTTGTTTTCTCTTTCTCGTCTTGCGCGGAATATCTCCTATACAAGCGTCGTTCTTTACGTTATTTATACTGCGTGTTCTTTGCAGTTGAATGTGTATATATATATATATATATATAGAGAGAGAGAGAGAGAGAGAGATTTGACAAAAGTAAATAGACACCACGATGATTGTCGTCAAAAACAAATGGAAAAGCTCATCACTGGAATGGCAAAACGTGTTAACTTTACGTTATGCAAAGGAGGAAGCAACACAATTTTAAATACATTGATTCAATAAATCTGTTATTATTTATTGCAGGGTTTTCAAATGTCGTTATTTCTTAGAACAAATTTGTTCTTATTTCTTAATTTTCACTTTTCATTTTATTTGGCTTATCAGAATATATCGTTAACATTTCATTCTGCGAAATGAAATGAAAAATTGAAAAATTAAGAAATAAGAACAAATTAGTTCTTGGAAATAGAGCCACTTGAGAACCTCGATTTATTGACTTTTATTGTCAAATAAAAACTACGTTGTTGTCGTTGCTGGTTAGCCGATCAGCCCACCCTGATCGAGCAAGCCGGCGGCACGCGGGTAACCGATCGCCCTCTCCGAAGTGGACCAGAGGTTCAGCGCAGCACTAGTGATGGTGTGTTGTGTTCTATGTTGTGCTACAGCGGTACAGTCTGTCATAATGTGTTCAATTGTTTGTGGTGTGTCCTGGCACAGGTGGCAGGTGTCATCTGTGGAGTTTTCTAGTCTGTGTTTATATGTCTGTAAGTTGAGGTGATGTCCACACCGGAATCGTGCTAAGTTAACTCGATCCGATCTGCTCAGGCTGGTCTCTGACCTGTCAATGGGTGGCGGCCTCGCACCTACCTAGGACCGCATTCGGACCGAGTCGTGTCAGTGCTTTGTGGGTTAGGTGTGTGTGTGTGTATGTGTTTTCTGTACTGTGTGATGTCTGTGGGGCGTGGTATGGAATGGAGTATTTGGTTATAATGTCTCTCTGGTGTTACCTTAATGGTGCGAGGTGTCGGTGCATGATTGTACATGTAGTGGCAAGGGTGTTGTGAGTTAGTTGTCGCTGCTGCCATGAATTGTGTTCTCATGTTTAAATGTTTCCTAATTTTCAGTATTTTTGTTTCTCTGTGCAGGTGTTCTATTGGTGTTGTTTGAGTACATCCTGTAATAATACGAAGTGCGTTGTTTTGTGTTGTCTGTAAGGTGTTTATGTGTGTGTTTGAGATAATGGGTACCCAACATGGGCTAGCATAGTCCATAACTGAGCGAATATATTGTTTGTATATGAGTAATGTTGTTTCCTGCTGGTGCCTAAAGTTTGTGCCTGTTTGTACCCTAAGCATGTTAAGTCTTGACGTACATTTGTTTTTAATGTCTGAATGTGGTTTGCAAAAGATAATGAGGTGTTGTATGTGACCCCAAGTATTTTGGTCCTGTGAGTGTGTGGAATGTTGGTGTTGTTTAGTGTAAACTGTGGAGTTATGTGGTGTTCTTTTGTGTTGCTTGTTAGCAAGGTGATGGTTGATTTTGTGGGCGCTACTTTGAGTCTATTGTGTGTGAGTCAGTCTTGTATACTTTTTATGTATGTTTGTAGGTTATTTGTAGCGGTGGCGATGTTGTTGTGGGTGGATGTTGGAGTGATGTCATCTGCATATGATGATAAGGTAGCCCAATAGTTTTAAACCCGTATATTACAGAAGATACGTGAATGACACTTTCTTAATATTTAAACATCCTTCACACGTAAAACCTTTCCTTCATTATCTAAATAAACAACAAATTAATATTAAGTACACGTGTGAAAATGAAACAAATAATAGTTTACCTTTCTTGGATGTTCTAGTTAAACGGGCTAATAACAAGTTCCAGACCTCACTATTTAGAAAACAAACTTTTACTGGTTTGGGAACCAATTATTTAAGTTGTATGTTTTATAAATATAAGATTAGCGCTATACTAACATTATTAACAAGAAGTTACCAAATTTGTTCAGATTAATTTTCATTAAACGAAGAATTTAAATTTTTAAGACATTACTTTATTAATAATTACTACCCTTCTAATCTTTTTGACAACCAATTAAAGAAATTTTTAAATAACACTTTTAATACTAAACTCCCCATAACCATAATACAAAAAGAAACCAGATATATTAAATTATCTTTTTATGGTTATTTATCATTACGTATTCGAAATGAAGTATCCAAACTACTTAAGTCTAGTTATCCTCAAATAAATTTTCGATTCGCCCTCGTCAATCCACTTAAATTATCAAATTTTGTAAAGTTCAAAGACAAATTTCCCAAAACTGTATGCCCTAAGGTTATTTATAAATACACGTGCGACAACTGTAAGGCTGCGTATATCAGCATTACTCAACTCCAACTGGAGGGATGCCTTTCTCAACATTTGGGCTTATCAGTCAGTACCAACCGTCCCCTCAGTAGCCCACTACAATCCACAATTAGAAACCATAGTAATGATAACAACCATCCCCTTCACAAAACTCGGTTCAAAATTCGAACAAGAACCAATAACCTTACAGAACTCCGAATTTTAGAATCTTTGTACATCTATAGAAACAAACCCTCCATTAACAACAATAGTTCATCTTACAAATTACAGCTCTTCTAAGTAACCAATCAACCTACTTTCATAGATATAGCGTACCTTCCAATGTAACTGACATTCATACAGTTTTCTCTCAGTATCTGCCGAATATGGAGGTTGACGTAATCATTGTGTATTTACCAATTGAGGTAATTTTAATTTAATTTAATTTGATTTTAATTATTTTAATTTTATTTTGTGCTGATGTAATTTTAATTATTTATCCCTATTTTTGTTTTAAGGTTTTAAGGTTTATAATTGGGTGATGGTGACGAAACGTCTGAAGTACAAAAATAAACGAAAATGTTTGCTGTCGTGTTGGTCCTTCTTTTCATATATATATATATACAGGGTGTCCCGTAAGTCTGGACCCATAGGGAAAAATAATAAAATTACAAAATAGTCCAAAAATTTATTTATAATATATTTTTTTATTATTTTTATTATTATTTTTATTATTTTTTTATTATGATCTTACTCCGCTGGAGTTTTATTTGTGGGGCCACTTGAAAGCCAAAGTGTACGAGGTCAAACTTCAGAACATTTTCCACCTTAAAGCACGCATTGTGGAGGCGTGTCAAGAAATTTCTGCGACTGTGATTCAGAAAGTGCTGTCGCAGTGGAGATTACGTCTTCAACTATGTGTGCGACACAACGGCGGACACTTTGAACAGATTATGTAATAAATTTTTGGACTATTTTGTAATTTTATTATTTTTCCCTATGGGTCCAGACTTACGGGACACCCTGTATATATATATATATATATATATATATACAGGGTGGGCCGTAAGTTTCCATACATAGGAAAAATTAAACGTTTGTTTTTATGTCTCAGATACCCTAAGAATATGCGTTTGACGTAAGATCTTGTTTACTGATGAAGCAAATTTTTACGTCAATGGAGAGGTTAATCGGCAAAACATACGTTATTGGAGTAATGCTAACCCTAACTGGCTGAGTCCGACGAAGATGCAAGGTGCCGGTAAAGTGATGGTGTGGGCCAGGATATGGGGTGACAGAATTATTGGACCAATTTTGTCAGTGGAAATCTTAATGCCGAAAGGTATCTTAACATGTTGCAAGAAGAGATTTTCCCATCCCTGCTAAACGAGGAAGGTAACTTCCCAGTTTACTTCCAGCAAGATGGAGCTCCACCTCATTATGGTCTTCACGTGCGTCGGTATTTGGATCAGCAGTTTCCGGATGCTTGGATTGGTCGGCGTGGTCCTGTGGAGTGGCCTCCCAGATCCCCAGATCTCACCCCCTTGATTTCTATCTTTGGGGGCACTTGAAGGCCATGGTGTATCAGGAAAAGATACGAGACATAAATCATCTAAAGGAACGTATCACCAACGCCATTACAAGCATAACGTCAACTGTGCTAATGCGTGTTCATCAACAGTGGGGAACACGTATTGAAATGTGTTTTCAAAACAATGGCAACCATGTAGAGCATATTATATAAATAAAAATGGTTGTCCATAACAAAATGTTTATTTTTCCTATGTATGGAAACTTACGGCCCACCCTGTATATATATATATATATATATATATATATATATATATATATATATATATATATATATATATGGGATGAATTTCACAATTAAACACGTAAAATGAATGAATGCTGCAAACCCACAAGGAAAAAGAAAAACGATTCCAAGGCCTTTCGTGTATTCAGAGCTACACCTCGCCAGGGAATGACGAGGTGTAGCTCTGAATACACGAAAGGCCTTGGAATCGTTTTTCTTTTTCCTTTTGGGTTTGCAGCATATATATATATGGAGAGAGAGAGAGAGAGAGAGAAATTATATTATCTTATTTATGTCTCGAAGATATCGCATTGAAAACATTATTTTCATTTATTAATTGTTCTACAGTAAAAATTAACCACGTAATTATTACTTCATATGTTTGAAGATAAATATATAGTAAAGTAAATAACAGATAAGTACATATTTACAAGCAAATGAATAGTCATATATTATGAATGCAAGAAAAGTTTATATTTAATTTAGCTTGAGATGAGTAAAAATATATGTTTCCCTTGAAAAAAGAAAAAAATATTTGTAACTAAAATAAAAATAATAAGTTATCTTTCTATTTTTTTCAATATAAATGTTTATTAAACAATTCTTCTTTTGTGTTAAATCTTTATTAGCATTTTCAATTTGTTTACGATGAATCTCGAGTATTGGTTCTGAGTATATTTAAAATTAAGTGTTTTGGCATCGTCCTCAAATAATATTTTAGCTATTTATTTAATAACAATAATGGCAATGTGGATGAAATAACAGTAATAATAATAATAATAATAATAATTAAACTGTTACTCATAGGATTATTTCGTTATAATTAGAATAACCAAATTTTAACCCATTCTATCTGAAAGAGAATAGTTATCCATGTGTTAATCATAAAATACGAGGGCCACTCTATATATTTTGCCCCACCTTTCTTTTTCTTTCCAAGTTTCCTTGTAAGTTCCAGGAATTTTGTACACAAGTAGTTACATACCTTTTTTAAAAGTTTTTATTTTTTCACATAGTCTCCATCCTTTTCTACGGCTTTCCTCCACCTCGAAACAAGGGCCTTTATTCCTTGCTGATAAAAGTCCGCTGGGTTCCGCTGCAGCCACCTCTTAACCTACTCAACAACCTCATCGTCACTCTGAAACTTTCGTCCACGAATAGCATCCTTCATTGGCCCAAACAAATGGAAGTCTGAAGGTGCCAGATCCGGGCTGTATGGAGGGTGGAGTAACACAGTCAAGCGCATTTTTGTGATGGACTCTCTTGTTTGCAAACTGTTGTGTGGTCTTGCGTTATCGTGCAAAAGAAGGACGTCTTCCAGTTTTCTCTCTGGTCAATCATGCTTTATACGTCTCTGGAGTCCTGTAGGGTAGCACTATATGCCTCTGAGTTGATTGTTTGTCCTTTCTTCATAATGTCCACCAGAATCACCCCTTTCATGTCCCAGAAGATGGTGGCCATAACCTTTACTGCAGAGGGAGCCATTTTGAACTTTTTCTTGCGTGGGGAGTCTGCGTGAAGCCACTCCATGGATTGACGTTTTGTTTCAGGTTCAAGGTGGTGTACCCAAGTCTCATCTCCATTCACAGTTCGTGAAAGGAAGTCATCCCCTTCTGTCTCGTATCGAACCAACGACTCAGAAACAATTTCTTTTCTTTGGGCTTTGTGATCTTCAGTCAGTTCGCGAGGAACAAACTATGAACATATTTTTGAGTATCCCAGTTGCTGAATTATTGTATTCACACTTCCCTCACTAATTCCTAGCTCCAGTGACAGCTTCTTGTATGTGACGCGCCGATTTGATCGAATGATGCTGTTAGCACGTTGCACAGTGTGAGATGTCACAGCCGATGCCGGGCGACCGCTGCGTGGTTCATCATCAAGGCTGGCTCTCCCTCTCTCCGGTGATTTCACACGTTTAGACCAGCGTCCAACTGTGCTTCGATCAACAACAGCATCTCCCTAAACGTTTTGTAGACGTTTGTGAATATTTCCAACTGTTTCCTTCTCTGCGGTTAAGAACTCGATAACAGTTCTCTGTTTACGACGCACATCACTGTCAGACGCCATTTTCGAAACTGCGTTAACCATCGGTTTTATACAAGGGCGTTTAAAAGCGGTTTTATACAAGGAGGGGGTGCTCAAACTGGAAAAATCCGGTTATGTGAAGCGCGGAAAGTTCAAACTTACGGCCCAAAAGACATTTCAGCCCCGTGGACTCTTATTTAGCTAAGAAAAAAAGGTGGGGCAAAATATATTGAGTGCCCCTAGTATAATTTATCTAAAATGAATTTTAATATTCTAGTACAGGCATTTTATGAAAAATCTTTGGTCAACCTTGAACAAATTGCAACAAAACGTATCTCTGCTGTTTTATACTCCTGAATATGTCCTCTATTACATATAAAAAGGGGAAACCTGTGAAAATCAGTGGAATATAACCCCAACCAAAAATGTAATTTTTTTCTGTATTTCATTCTTCTTTAAACATGTTAAAGCTTATTTGAAGGTTTCAGTGGACTGTTAGATAATGATTTTTATTGAAACTGTTGGCAAGCAGTTACGGTTTGAAGGACTAAGAGGCAGTTCCAGCCGGTAGCTAAAAAATGTAATACTAAAATAATAAAATAAAAAGCAATGCTGAGATACATACTGAGTACATATTCTTGACACATAATAACAAAAGTCAACAAGTTAGGTATGAAGCTTACATAATTATGTTGTAAATGATGAAATAAAATACTGAAGACCATTTGCAATTATTGCAGATTGCCATTGCACAAACTGAGAACCTTCACAATACTGGGAGCCTTAAGAAATACAGCAAAGAGTCTGCGAAGAACTTGACAATGAACATGCACATGCTATATTATGCAAGAGAAGCAGAGATCTGAATAGAAGATGAGTAGTTGCCATATTGTCAGCATCTCCTCACCATGGGTAACCTGTATCAATGTATAAGATGCATTCAGAAGCCAACAATGTCATGAACTTTATCTTCACCACATGTCAGCTGTGTTGTGTTAGTGCAACCAGATCCTCTGCATTTTCCACAAGCAGGAGTACACTCATTGTCGTACTTCTTGCATGTGCACCTCAGGCTGCTGCAGTCGGTCTGGCAGTTCCACTTGATGACCCGCAGCAGTTCCTCAGGAGCAGGAGCTAGGTCTGTCTGGAGAGGGACAAGCCCCTCTTCGCTCTCCCGCCACTCCCACTCTTTTTGAAGAGTCCATCCCCAGATCCCTTCCACTCTTGAACTTGAACGTACACGCGGAGGCTGTGGTACTTTGCTGCTGCTGATGTAGGTGGTAAACTCTCACAGAATCGCTTGTGCCGCAGAGAGTCTAGCTGTTCGCCGGGTTTCTCATTGTAGAGGATCACCAAGCCTTTCTCTCCTGCAGCTACAACATCATCGGTAGAAGCTGAATGTGTATCAAACATCTTGCATGCTCAGCAAGTGACTGCTTGTCTTAAATTATTGAGGGACGCTCTTTCCCAATCTCATAGAGGCGAGATGTTGTGTCACATCCAAGAACAGCATGAAGGAAGAGGATGTACTGTATTTGCATATGTCCGGACAAAGCTGTTCCTTGACGACCTTAATGTTCCAGATGCGAGGGTTCTTTGTTTCCTCTTAGGCTCTGGCGGGCGGAAGAGCAGGTCATAAGACTCTAAGCTTACATGGAACACAGTAGGACGAGGAGGTCTGTGTCATTGTCGACCAGCACACTGTTGGTGACCGTAGCAGACTCCACAGCTTTCTGCACAATGAGGAAATCGGCATCTCCTGAAGCATGGTGTGCCTGACAGTTCTTTTTCTGCAGCTCTTCACTCAGCATGTTGATGACTCGTTGCTTGTTTTGCTTGTTGGTCAGGAATTGCTCCTTCTTCATGGAGACATACATGTTCTCCGTAAATGTCACTGTTGGGCCAGCATTTTCTTTGGATCGTCTGTGGTGTGTCATGTCCTTTGTGAATGTGCAGTCGTAGCCATCAAACACGTCACTGGCTTCTTCATACTTCTTTGTCACATACTCAGTGTACTGATTGAAAATGTCTTTTTATGTGGCTTCACGTGACCATGGGATGCGCTGAACTAGTGCCCCACCATCCAAGACATACTGCGTATCACCGTCATCACCGGAACCCCAGGTGTCAGAAGACCCCAGATGGCATCAGCCAGGGCTTGGCTTCTGTGGTTCTCGAAACAGCAGAGGACGAATCGAAGAGGGCTAGTGGTGACAGTACAGCTCATACGTGAAGGCTGATTCGAGACCATTTAATGTCTTTGCAGCAGTGATAAGTCTCTGGAATAGAAGTTTTGGATCGATCTGGACTTCATTGCCGTCAATCTTGGCGCCGACGATTTTGTGTTGAGTGTGACAACCTGTCTTTCCTTCTGAATATATACTCTGCAGCAGTTTCCCATCCATGGACTTCAGAATTATGATTCCAACTGATTTTGCTGTGTGACGTTGAGGGTTGTGGTGTGCGCCAAAAGACGAGAGCAGACGCAGAGTGTGTGCCAAAAGACGAGAGCAGACGTCCATACGATTACGCTTGTTCTCTTCTGTCAACCGTTTGTTGCGAGAAAGCGTGCAATGGAAGCATCCAACATCTCCCGTTGCAAGGAAGTTCAAAGCGCAACCGTCAGCAGGTAAAGTTATGCTAACACTGTTTTGGGATACACGACGCCCTATCCTTGAACATTATCTAGAGCGTGGAACTACAGTAACAAGTGCATCGTATTCTGACATGCTTCGGGATGAGTTAAAGCAAGCAATTCGCACAAAACGGAGAGGGAGATTGTCGGAAGGTGTTATTCTCTTACACGACAATGCGCGCCCTCATACCGCTGCACAGATTAGAAAATGCCTTCAAGAACTTAAATTTGAAGTTCTCGACGATCCAGCCTACAGTCCAGACCTGGCACCTTCGGATTTTTACCTGTTTGGACTACTAAAAGACCCTTTGAGAGGTGAGCGATTCCAAGCCGATGATGACCTGAAGGAGGCGGTGCATGACTGGCTACACACGGCCAAAAACATTCTTTTGTGATGGCATTAGGAAGCTTGTAGATCACTGGACTTAAGTGTATTGAGAAACAGGGAGACTATGTTGAGAATGATTGTTTATAACCTATCAGATGTGAAAATAAAATTGTGAAAATAAAAAGTGCGGATACTTATTGAATTACCATCGTACATACACACAGTCAGTAAAGATGAATTAAAATATGTATATACAGCAGTTGTAAATTGAGAATATACTTGGCTTATTTAATATATATACATGACATAAAATGGAAATAATAATTGTTAATATAATATATATATATATATATATATATATATATATACAGGGCGTCCCCAAAAAATGTATACACACTTTGAATACTTATAAAGGCAGTGTTTATTAAAATACATTTCATTTTCAAAATGTAATAGAATCTACAGACATTATTTAATTGTTTTGTCAACGCCTGTTTTCAAACTGACGTCCGTTCTGGTCCAGGCACTGCTGATAACGCGAAGCAATGGAATCGCAAACATCACGAAACATTTCGTTTGGTATTTGTGTGCATTCTCGTTCAATGGCTGCTCTCAATTCAGCGACTGTTGCAGGTTTTATAGCGTAGACTTTGTCTTTTAAGTATCCTCATAAAAAAAAGTCTAGTGGTATGAGGTCTGGTGAACGCGGAGGGTATTCTACGAAACCCCTTCGTCCAATCCACATCCTCATCGTGCCAAGTACCACTCGCAATACTCCACTCTTCGGTCCGGATCATCTTCATTAATAGCATGGACTAATCTTGGAATGTAACTTTTCCATTGACAGCGCTTCAAAAATGCGTTGGACAGACGATTCTGAAATTCCTACCTCACGACTCGCTTGCCGCACAGATTTTCTTGGACTTTGGTGATACGTTTCCAGTACTCTTTCTTGCTTTGTGGGGCTTGTCGATGTCCGTGGTCTTCCGGAACGCTTCTTGTGGACATTCTGAACAGTTCCATCGGCTTCAAACTTATCTCTAATTCGAGTGATGGTAAGTCGCGTTGGTGGATCTGTTTGAAACTCCCTCCTAAACTGTCTTTGCACTTCAACTGCGTTTTCACACTTCCAGTAGCATTTTAGAATGAATTTCCTTTGTTCAAAGCTTAGTCTGACTGCCATTATTAATTCTAATGGGTTTAACTTGGAAAGAAAGAAACATCAATTGAGCTATCAGCTGTTAAAGTGTGTATACATTTTTTGGGACGCCCTGTATATATATATATATATATATATATACACGCGCGCCGCTATTGGGCCCTTAAGGACGGGAAATAATGAACTAACCGACGATCCAAAAGAAATATCTGATACATTGAGAGCTCAATATGAATCAGTTTTCAGTACCCCTAAAAGTGACAAAGCGATACCTGACATAAATGCATTCTTTGAAGAGGAATTGCAAGGAGAGTATATAACAGACTTTGAGTTTACACCAGAAGATGTAGCGAGAGCTATAGAACAAATGAAACTACATTCAGCTGCAGGTCCGGACAATTGGAACGCATTATTGATTAAAAACTGTAAAAATGAAATAGCTACACCTTTATACTGGATATGGAGAAGATCCCTAGACACTGGGGAAATACCGAGCATCTTGAAAAGAGCAAACATTGTCCCTATATATAAAGGAGGGGACAGATCTCAAGCAAAGAACTATAGACCAGTGTCATTGACGTCCCACCTCACCAAAGTATTTGAAAGAATAGTTAGAGAGAGAATTTATGACTTCCTGGAGACACGGGAAAGATTCAACGAAAATCAGCATGGATTCCGATCAGGTAGATCATGCCTATCACAACTAATAGAGCACTACAACAATATCCTAGATGCATTGGAAGGCAATGACAACTACGATGTTATATACACAGATTTTGCTAAAGCTTTCGATAAATGTGACCATGGTATAATAGGACATAAAATTAAAGACATGGGAATAACAGGCAAAGTGGGAAAATGGATCTACAACTCCTTAGTGATCGTCTGCAGGTCGTCAAAATTCAAGGTATATCATCATCAGAATCGGAAGTACGCAGCTCAGTACCACAAGGGACAGTACTGGCCCCACTCCTGTTCATTATCATGCTAACAGACATAGACAGCGGAGTAAACAGCAATAGTATAGTAACATCCTTTGCAGGACGATACAAAGATCAGCAGAAAAATCAGTGATGTACATGACGTGGAGGCCTTGCAGAGGGACACGAACAAAATATACAAATGGTCAGAAGACAACAACATGTCATTCAACGCCGAGAAATTTCAACTCTTGAGATATGGTAGAAAAGAAGAACTTAAACAGACTGCATATTATGCTCCAGATAGACAGGAAATTCAGAGAAGCATGAAAGCGATTGATCTCGGATAATAATGACAGATGATGCGAAATTCGAAACACAAAATCAGATAGCGATAAATAAAGCAAAAAGAGTCGCCGGACAGGTTCTAAGAACGTTCAAGAGAAGGACAGGACAGTAATGATTCCCCTGCTAAAAACACTGATT